>JAIUJO010003772.1:0-125978 GCA_023846275.1 Vanilla planifolia | reverse complement strand
ACAAGAAGAAGAAGGAGAAGAAGAAGAAGAAGAAGAAGAAAAAGAAGAAGAAGAATAAAAAGAGGAAGATAAACAAGAATAACAAGAAGAAGAGGAAGAAGAAAAATTTGAAGAAGAAGAAGAAGAAGAAGAGGAAGAATAAAAAGAGGAAGAAGGGGAACAAAAGGAAGAAAAAGAAGAAGAAGAAGTACAAAAACTAGAAGTAGAAGAAAAGGAAGAAGAAGATGATGAAGAAGAAGATGAGGAAGAAAAAGTAGTAGTAGAATAAAAAGGGGAAGAAGCATAAGAGGAGGAAGAAGAAGAAGAAGTAGAAGAAGGAGCAGTAGAAGAAGAACAAGTAGAAGAAGAAGCAGAAGAAGAACAAGAAGAAGAAGAAGAAGTAGCAGATGAAAGAGAAGAAGAAGAAGAGGGGGAAGAAGAAGAAGAAGAAGAAGAAGAAGATGAAGAAGTAAAAGTCAAAAAAGGAGGAGGAGGAGAACAAGAAGAAGAAGAAGGGGATGAAGAAGTGGAAGAAGAAGAAGAAGAAGAAGAGGAAGAAATAGAGAAGAAGAAGAAGAAAAAGCGAAAGAATTAGAAGAAGAAGAAGAAGAAGAAGAAGATGAAGATGAAGAAGAAGAAGAAGAAGAAGAAGAAGAAGAAGAAGAAGAAGAAGAAGAAAATGTAGAAGAAGAAGAACAAGAAAAAGAAGAAGAAGAAGAAGAAGAAGAAAAAGAAGAAGTGGAAGGAGAAGACAAAGAAGTAAAAGAAGAAGAAGAAGAAAATAAGTGATAGGAAGAAAAATAAGAAGTGGAAGAAGAAGAAGCAGAAGAAGAAGATGAAGATGAAGAGGAAGAAGTAGTAGTAGTAGAAGAATAAGAAGAAGAAGAGCAAGAGGAAAAGGAAGAAGAAGAAGAAGAAGAAGAAGAAGAATAAGAGGAAGAAGTAGACTAAGAAGAAGAGGAAGAAGAGGAAGAAGAAGAAGAAGAAGAAGAAGACGAACAGGAAGAAGAAGAAGAAGAAGAGGAAGAAGAAGAAGAAGAAGACGAAGAGGAAGATGAGGAGAAGCGGTCGAAGGGGAACAAGAAGATGAGGAGGAAGAAGATGAAGAAGAGGAAGAAGAAGAGGATGAAGAAGAAGTAGAGAAAAGAGAAATAAGAAGAGGAATAGAAGAAGAGGAAGAAGAGGAAGAAGAAGAAGAAGAAGAAGTTGTAAAAGAGGAGGAGGAATAAGAAGAGGAAGAAGAAGAGGAAGTGGAAGAAGAAGACGAAGATGACAAAGAGGAAGATGAGGAGAATAGGAAGTTGAAAAAGAAGAAGATGATGAAGAAGAAGAGGAGGAGGAGGAAGAAGAAGAAGAAGTAGAAGAAGAAGAGGATGATGTAGAAGAAGAGAAGGAAGAAGAAGAGGATAAATAGAAAGAAGAAGAGGAAAAGAAGAAGAGGAAGGGAGGAAGAAGAAGAAAAAGAATAAGAAGAAGAAGAAGAAGAAGAAGATGGAGAGGAAGAAGAAGAAGAAGAGTAAGGAAAATAAAAGAAAATGAAGTAGAGGGCAAAATTGGAAAAGAAGGAGAGGTGGAAGAAGAAGAAGAGAAAAAGTAGAAGAAGAAGAGGAACATGAAGAAGAGAATAAAGAAGGTGAATAGGAAGATGTAGAAGAGGATGAGGAGGAAGATGAGGAAGAAGAAGTAGAAAAAGAAGAAGAAAAGAATAATAATAATAAGAAGAAGAAGAGGAAGAAGAAGAAGAATCTGATGAAGATGGTGAAGTAGAAGACAAAGAAGGAGTAGAAGAAGAAGAAGAAGAATATGAAGAAGAACATGAAGAAGAAGATGGGTTATGGATCATGAAGGGTGGGCTTAGGCATTAGGATATTGTTATTAGAGATTAAGGATTAGGGATTATAGATTTAAGTGACAGAGATTAAGGATTAGGGATTAGTGATTAGGTATTATGAATTAAGGATTAGTGATTACGACCAGGGTTTAGGGATTAGAGATTAGGGATTAAGGTTTATGGGATTAGAGATTAAGGATTAAGAATTATAGATTAAATATTAAGGGATTAAGAATAAGAATGAAGGATAAGAGATTTAGGGTTTGGAATTAAGGATTAAGAATTTGTGATTGAGATTAAGGATTAGGGATTCATGATAAGGGGTTAAAGATTGGGAATGAGGGATTAGAGATTAATGGACTAGGTTTTAAAGACTAAGCTTTTAGGATTAGGGTTTAGCAATTAACAACTATAGATTAGGGAATAGGGAAGAAGAAGAAGAAGCACAAGAAGAAAAAGTAAATGAAGTAGAAGAGAAGAAGTAGAAGAAGAAGAACAAGAAGAATAAGTACTAGTAGTAGTAGTAGAAGAAGAAGAACAAGAAGTCAGAGAAGGAGAAGAAGAAGAAGAAGAAGTAGTACCAGAAGAAAATGTTGGACGAGAAGATGCAGAAGAAAGAGAAGAAGAAATAAAGAAGAAGAAGAAGAGGTAGAAGAAGAAGAAGAAGAAGAAGAAGAACAATAACAACAACAGTAAGAGAAGAAGTAGAAGTAGTAGAAGAAGAAGATGATGATGATGATAATGATGATGATGATGATAATGATGATGATGATGAAGAAGAAGAAGAAAATGATGTTGAAGAAGAAGAAGAAGAAGAGGAAGAAGTAGAAGAAGAAAAGACGAAAAGAAGAAGAAGTAGAAGAAGAGATAAAGGAAGAAGAAGGGGAGGAGAAGGAGGAGGAAGAAGAAGAAGAAGAAGAAGAAGAAGAGGAAAAGAGGAAGAAGAGGAAGAAGAAGAAGAAGAAGATGAGGAGGAAGAAGAAGAAAAGGAGGAAGAAGAATAGGAAGAAGAGAAAGAAGAAGAAGAAAAGGAAAAAGTAGTAGAAGAAGAAGAAAGAGAAGAAGAAGAAGAAGAAGAGGATGATGATGAAGAAAAAGAAGAAGGTGAAGAAAAGGTAGAAGGAGGAGAAGCTGACAAAGATGAAGAAGAAGAAGAAGAAGAAAAAGAAAGAGAAGAAGTGGAAGAAATGAAAGTGTAAAGAAGAACAAGAAGAAGAAGGAGAAGAGAAGATAAAGGAGAACAAGAAGAGAAGAAGAAGAAGAGAGGTAGAAGAAAAAAAGAAGACGAAGAAGTAGAAGAGGAGAAGGAAGTAGTAGAAGAAGCAGAAGTGGAAGAAGAAGAAGAAGTAGAAGGTTAGGAGGAACATAAGGAGAAGTGGACAAAGAAGAAGAAGAAGATGGGGAGGATAAAGAAGAAGGGGAAGAAAAAGAAGAAGAACAAGAAGAAGAAGCAGAGGATGAAGAAGATGATATGAAGAAGATGAGGAAAAAGAGATAGCAGAAGTTGAAAGCGAAAGAGGTAGAAGAAGAAGAGGAAGAAGTGGAAGGAGAAGAAGTAGTAGTAGTAGTAGAAGAAGAAGAAGAAGAAGGAGAAGAAGAGGAAGAAGTTGAAGAAGAAGAAGAAGACGATGATGAAGAAGAAGAAGAAGAGGAAAAAGATGACGAAGAAGAAGATGAAGTAGAACAAGAAGTAGACGAAGAAGATGAAGAAGAATAGGAAGAGGAAGAAGAGGACAAGGAGCAAGAAGAGAAATAAGAAGTAGTAGTAGAAGAAGAAGAAAAATAAGAAGAATAATTTGAAGAAGAAGATGAAGTAGAAGAAGAAAGAAGGAGAAGCAGAGGAAGAAGAAGAACAAGATGAAGAACATGGATTATGGATAAGGGAGGGTGGGCTTAATGATTAAAGATTACTTATTAGGGATTAAGGATTGGGGAGGTAGGGATTAGGGATTGGAGATTAAGGATAAGAGATTAGAGCTCAGGGATTAGGTATTAGTGATTAAGGATTATGAAATAAGGATTACGAATTAAGGATTAGTGTTTATGGCCAGAGCTTAGGGATCAGAGAATAGAGATTTGGGACTAGGGATTAGAGATTAATGATCAGTAATTATGGATTAGGAATTAAGGAATTAATAATAAAGATTAAGGATAAGTGATTCAGGACCAAGTATTCGGGATCAGAGATTTTTGATTAGAGGTTAATGATTAAGGATTAGAGATTCATGATAAAAGATTAAAGAGGAAGGATGAGAAAAAAAGTTTAAAGGATTAGGTCGTAAAGAATTAGGATAAAGGATTAAAGATTCGAGATTAAGAATTAGGGACTAAGGATTAGGGATAAAGATTAGGAAATAGGGATTAGGGATAAGGGAAGAAAAAGAAGAAGAAGAAGAAGAAGAAGAAGAAGAAGAAGTGGAAGAAGAAGTTGAAGATAAAGAAGAAGACATAGTAGTAGTTGAAGAATAAGAAGAAGAAGAAGAAGAAATAGAAGATGAAGAAGAAGAAGAAGAAGAATGACAATAAGAAGAAGAAGAAGAAGAAGAAGAAGAAGAAGAAGTAGAGGAAGAAGAGGAAGAAGAAGAAGTGGATGAAGAAGATGGAGGAGAAGATGAAGAAGAAGAAGAAGAAGACAAAGCAGAAGAAGAAGAAGAAGAAGATGAAGAAGAAAAAGAAGAAGAAGAAAAAGAGAAGAAGAAGAAGAAGAAGAAGAAGAAGAAGAAGAAGATGATGATGAAGAAAAAGAAAAACCCGAAGAAGAAAAAGAAGAAGAAGAAGATGATGACAATGATCATGATGATGATGTTGATGATGAAGAAGAAGAAGAAGAAGATGAAGAAGAAGAAAAAGAAGAAGAAGAGAAAGAAGAAGAGGAGGAGGAAGAAGAAGAAGAAGGAGATGATGAAAAACAAGAAGAAGTGAAAGAAGAAGAAGAGGAAGAAGAAGAAGAAGAGGAACAAGAAGAAGAAGAAGAAGAAGAAGGAGAGGAAGATACGGAAGCAGAAGAAGAAGTGGAAGAAGAAGAACAAGAAGATGTGGTGGAAGAAGAAGAAGAAGAGACAGAAGAAGAAGAGGAAGAAGAACAGGAGGAAGAAGAATATGAAGTGCAAGAAGAAGAAAAGGAAGAAGAGGAAGAAGAAGAGAAAGAAGAAGAATACGAGGAAGAAGAAGAAAGAGATGTAAAAAGAGAAGAAGAAGATGAAGATGATGATGAAGAAGAAGAAGAAAAAGAGGAAGAAGAAGAAGAAGGAGAAAAAGAGGAAGATGAAGAAGAATAAAAGAAGATGTAGAAGAAGAAAGAGATGAGAAGAAGAAGAAGAAGAACAAGAAGAAAGAGAAGAAGAAAAAGTGGAAGAAGAAGAAGAGTAAAAAGAAGAAGAGGAAGAAGAAGAAGAAAAAGAAGAAGAGAAGAAAAAAAGAAGAAGCACATTAGAATATGAAGAAGAGTAAAAAAAGAAGAAGAAGAAGTAAAAAAGAAAAAAGAAGAAGAAGAGCTGAAGAAGAAGAAGAAGAAGGAAGAGGAGGAGAAGATGAAGAAGAGGAAGATGAAGAAGAACAAGAGAAAGAAGAAGTAGAAAGAGAAGAACAACGAAAAGAAGAAGAAGAAGAAGAAGAAGAAGAAGAAGAAGTGTAGGAAGAAGCAAAAGAAGAAGAAGGAGAAGAAGAAGAAGAAGAAGAAGAAGAAGAAGAAAAAGAAGAACAAGAAGAATAAGAAGTAGAAGAAGAAGAAGAAAGAGAAAAGAAGAAGAAGAAGGAGGAGGAGAGGAAGTAGAAGTAGAAGAAGAAGAAGAGTAAAAAGAAGTTGATGAAGAAGAAGAAGAGAAGAAAAGAAGAAGAAGAAGAGATGAAGAAGAAGATTAAAAAGAAGAAGAAGAAGAAGGAGAAGAAGAAGAGAAGAAAAGAAGAAGAAGAAGAGAAAAAGAATAACGAGGAGGAGGAGGAGGAGGAGAAGAAGAAGAAAAAGTAGAAGAGGAAGAGGAAGAAGAAGAAGAAGATGACGAGGATGAAGAAGAAGAAAAAGAAGAAAGAGAAGGATAAGAAGGAGGAGAAGAAGAAAAAGAGGAGGAAAAAGAAGAAGAGGAAGAAGAAGAAGGAGAAGAAGAAGAAGGGAAGGAAGAAGAAGATGATGATGATGAAGAGGAAAAAAAGAAGAAGAAAAAGAATAAGAAAAAGAAGAAGAGGATGAATAAGAAGAAGAAGAAGAAGAAGAATACGAAGAGGAAGAAGAAGAAGAAAAAGGGAAGCAAAAGAAGAGAAAGAAGTGGAAGAAAAATAAGGAGAAGAGGAAGAAGAAGAAGAAGAAGAAGAAGAAGAGGAAGAGGAAGAAGGGGACGAAAGGGAAAAATAGGAATATAAAGAATAAGTAGTATGAGAAGAAGAACAAGAACAAGAACAAGAACAATAATTTGAAGAAGAAGATCAAGTAGTAGAAGAAGAAGATGTGGAAGAAGAAGAAGAATAATAATAAAAGAAGAAGAATAAGAAGAACAAAAAGGAGGAGAAGATGAAATAGAGGAAGAAGAGGAGGAGGAAGAGGAAAAGGGGAAGAAGAAGAAGAAGAAGATGAAGAAGAAAAAGAAGAAGAATAAGAAGAACAAAAAGAGGAAGGAGGAGAAGGAATAGAAGAAGAAGAGGAGGAGAAGAGGAAAAGAAGAAGAAGAAGAAGAATTGGAAGAAGAAGAAGAAGAAGAAGAATTGGAAGAAGTAGAAGAAAATGATGATGATGATGATGAAGAAGAGGATGAAGAAGATGAAGAAGAAGTAGAAGTGGAAGTAGAAGAAGAAGAGAAGTAGAATTAAAACAAGTAGTAGTAGTTGAAGAAGAAGAAGAAGAAGAAGAACTATAAGGAGGAGAAGAAGAAGCAGAACAAGAAGAGGGAGAAGAAGAAGAAGTAGAAGTCCATGAAGGAAGAGAAGAAGAAGAAGAAAAAGAAGAAGTAGAAGAAAAAGAACAAAAAGAAGGAGAGGAAAAAGAAGAAGAAGAATAAGAATAAGAAGAAGACGGTGAAGAAAAAGTGAAGAATTAGAAGGGGATGAAGAATAGGAAGAGGATGAGGAAGAGGGAGAAGTAATAGAAGTTGAAGAAGAAGAGGAAGAAATGGAAGAAAAATAAGGAGAAGAGGAAGAAGAAGAAGGAGAGGAAGAGGAAGAAGTGGACGAAGGGGAAAAAGAGGAATAAGAAGAAGAATTTTAAGAAGAAGAATAGGTGGAAGAAGAAGAAGAAGAAGATGAAGAAGATGTGGAAGAAGAAAAAGAAGAATAAAAAGAAGAAGATGAAAAAGAATAACAAGAAAAAGAAGAAGAAGAAATAGAAGAAGAAGAGGAAGAAGAAGAGGAGGAAGAAGAAGAAGGTGGAGAAGAGGAAGATGAGGTGAAGAGGATGAAGAGGAACAAGAAGATGAGGACCAAGAAGAAGAAGAAGAGGAAGAAGAAGGGGAAGAGGAAGAAGAAGAAGAAGAAGAAGAAAAAGAAAAAGAAGAAGAGGAAGGGTAAGAAGAAGAAGAGCAAGAAGAATTTGAAGAAGAAGAAGAAGAAGAAGAAAAAGATGGGGAAGAAGAAGAATAAGTAGTAGAGAAGTGAAAGAAGTAGAAGAATATGAAGAAGAAGAAGAAGAAGAGGAAGAAGTTGAAGAGAGAAAAAAGTTGTAGAAGAAGAAGAATAAGTTGAAGTAGAAGAAATAGAAGAAGATGGAGAAGAAGAAGAAGAAGGAGACGAGGATGAAGAAGAAGAAATACAGTAAGTGGTAGAAAAAGAAGTAGAGGAGGAAAAGGAAGCAGAAGAAGAAGTAGAAGAATTAGAAGCACAAGGAGAAGAATAAGAAGAAGTAGAAGAGGAAGAAGTAGTAGAAGAAGAAGATGAAGAAAATAAAGAAGAAAAAGAAGTGAAAGAAGGAGAAGAAAAATTAGAATAAGAAGGAGAAGTAGTAGTAGAAGTAGTAGTAGTAGAAGAAGATGAAGAAGTAGTAGAAGAAGAAGAAGTAGAAGATTAAGAAGAAGAAGAAGATGATGATGATGAAGAAGAAGAAGTAGAAGAAGAAGGAGAAGAATAAGTAGAACAAGAAGAGGGAGAAGAAGAAGAAGAAGAAGAAGAAGAAGTAGAGGTCGACGAAAGAAGAGAAGAAGAAAAAGAAACAGAAGAAGAAGAAGAAGGAAAAGAACAGAAAGAAGAAGAAGAAGAGGATGAAGAAAAAGAAAAGAAGAAGAAGAAGAAGAAGAAGACAATGAAGAAGAAGAAAAGGTGTTAGAAGAAAAATAGGAAGATGAAAAAGAAGAAGAAAAAGAGGAATAAGAAAAAGAAGAAAAGAATGAAGAAGAAGAAGAAGAAGAAGCAGAAGAAGAAGAAGAGAAAGGGGAAGAAGAAGAAAAAGAATAATTACAAGAGGAAGAACAAGAAGAGGAAGAAGAAGAAAAAGTAGAAGATGATGAAGAAGAAGAAGAGTAGGAGGAGGAGGAAGAAGAAGAAATAGAAGAGGAACAAGTAAAATAAGAAGAAGAAAAGGATGATGGGGATAAGAGATCCAAGAAGAAGAGGAAGATGAGGAAGAAGAAGAAGAAGAGGAAAAAGAAAAAGAAGAAGAAGAGAAAATAGAAGAGGAAGAAGAAGAAGAAGAGGAATAACAAAAAGAGGAAATGATAAAGATGAAGAGGAAATGAAGAATAGGAAGAAGAGGAAGAAGTAGACGATGTAGAACTGGAAGAAGAAGAAGAAGAAGAAGAAGGAGAAGAAAAGTGTAACATGAGGAGAAGAGGACGAAGAAGAAGAGGAAAAATAGAAAGAAGAAGAGGAAAAGGAGAAGAGCAAGAAGAAGAAGAAGAAGAAGAAGAAGAAGAAGAAGAGCAAAAAGAGAAAGAAGAAGCGAAAAGAAGAAGAGGAAGAAGAAGAAGGGAAAGGAGAAGAAGAAGAAGAAGAAGAAGAAGAAGATAAAGAAAAAGAGAAAGAAGGGGAAGAAGAAGAAGAAGAGGAACAAGAAGAAGATGATGATGAAGAAGATGAAGAAGAGGAAGAGAAAGAAGAGGATGAAGAGGAATATGAAGAAGAAGAAAAAGAAGAAGAATTTGAAGAAGAAGATGATGTAGAAGAAGAAGGAGAAGAAGAGGAAGAAGAAGAAGAAGGAGAAGAGGATGAAGAAGAAGAACCAGAACAAAGAAGATGGATTATGGATTAGGGAGGATAGGCTTGGGGATTAGGGATTAGTTGTTCGCTATTCAGGATTAGGGAGGTAGGGATTAGGGATTAGAGATTAAGGATTAAGGATAAGGTATTTGCAATTAGTTATTAATAATTATGGATTATGAATTAAGGTTTAGTTATTAGGACTACGGTTTTGGTGTTAGGGATTATGGAATTGAGATTAAAGATTTGTGATTAGAGATTAAGGATTAGGGATTTAGGATAAGGGATTAAAAATTATGATATAGGGATTAGAGATTAAGAGATTAAGTCTTAAAAATTAAGGATTAAATATTAAGGATTAAGGATTAAAGACTAGAGATTAATGATTAGAAATTAGGGATTAAAGTTAACAAAGAAGAAGAAGAACTAGAAGCAGAAGAAGAAGAGGTAGAAGAAGAAGAGGAAGGAGAAGAAGAAAAAGTTGTAGTAGTAATAGTATAAGAAGAAGAAGAAGAAGAAGAAGAAGAAGTAGAGGAAAAAGTAGAAGTAGAAGAAGACGAAGAAGAAGAAGGAGAACAAGGAGAAGAAGAAAAAGAAGAAGAAGAAGAAGATGTAGAAGAAGAAGAATATTGGGGAGAAGATGGAGAAGTAAAAGAAAAAGACAAAAAAGAAGAAGAGGATGAAGAAGAAGAAGAAGAAGAATAAGAGTAGAAGAAGAGGAAGATGATGAAGAAAAGAAGAAGAAGAAGAAGAAGATGATGATGATGATGATTGTTATGTTTATGATAAAGATGGAGAAGAAGAAGAAGAAGAAGAAGAAGAAGAAGAAGAAGAAGAAGAAGAAGAAGAAAAAGAAGAAGAAGAAGAGGATGATGATGATGATGAAGATGATGATGAAAAAGAAGAGAAAGAAGATGAAGAGCAAAAAGAAGAAAAAGAAGAAGAAGAAGAAGATGAAGAAGAAGAAGAAGAAGAAGAAGAGGAAGATTAAGAAGAAGAGCAAGTAGAGGAAGAAGAAGAGAAAGAAGATATGAAGCAAGAAGAAGAAGAGGAAGAAGAGGCAAAAGAGGAAGAAGAAGAAGAGCAAGAAGAAGAAGTACAAGAAGAAGAAAAAGATGAAGAGGAAGAAGAAGAAGAAGATGGAGATGAAAAGCAAGAAGAGAAGAAAAAGATGATAAGAAGAAGAAGACGATGCAGAAGAAGAAGAAGAAGATGAAGAAGGGGAAGAAGAAGAAGAAGAAGACGGAGAAGAAGATGAAGAAAAAGAAGAAGAATAATAAGAAAAAGAATAAGAAGTAGAAGAAGAAGAGAAGAAGTTCATTTAGTTGTGCTCTTTTAACCAAGGATTTTACTTCAATCTATTTTGTGAAGCAATCAACTATCACAACAAAATACCAATGTTTGCATAAGGAAAATTGTTTCATGAACTAGGAAATGCCATAATACATTAATGGCTTTCATTGATCCTATTAGTCATTGAGGCAAATGTCTATTAAAAAGATAATTTTTACAATCTCAACATATTGTGCAACATTCTTTTGCATTGTTGGCCAGCTTAATTCTTGTTTAAAAAACTCATGGCTAGGTTATAACCAAAAGAACTATTTCAATAATCCACAAAATAAATGGATTTAATAATGTCAAACAGCTTGAGAGGTTGGATAACATTATTCCAAATTTTTAAGAACTTGAAAGACATAACAAACGAGCTTCTTAATACCATCGCATTCTCATAGTTTTTTATAAGCTACAATCTGATTTTGTCTCTCAATGGCTTTAAAATGGTTAATTCTCGACTTCATAGCAAGATATGATTCTACACAACGTAGCAATATGACCATCTAACTTATATAGGTCTCAAAATTTCTTTGGTGAATTCATTTTCAAAAAGTCTCGAACGCCATCAGGGTTAGCTTTACTTCCATTCTTTAAATGTGCTTGATATAATGCCAAAATTGCACTCGAGTGGAGTGACATGCAACCCAAATTTTCATAATTCTTGAAAGTTGTCTTTAAGATCCTCAATATAGGCGAAGAATGATGGCTTTTGACTAAAAACTCCTCAACATATGCTTCAAGATTCATTCCTCATTGATGGCTAAAAACTATATTAACCATGTATTGATATGTTGACCTTTCAGTTTTTAAAACAAATGACATGGCCTTTTAGGAACATATTGAAAATTGATGATAGATGAAGTTTTTCATTGTCTAACTCAAAAATCTTGATCTATTGTCATCCAAAGAAGGCATTTAAAAAAATTAAATGATTAAAAGTACCAATCAAACTCATCGAATCATCAAAACTTGACAAAAAAGAAAATTTTGGTCAAGCCAAATAAGATAAAACAAAGAGTCAACACAAATGTGTCATTTGTCATTACTTTTCTTGACAAGCAAAAGCTTTTCCAACCACATGAGGTATTAGACAACAACAATGAATCAAGCCTTAAGAATATAAGATAGTTCTCTTTAGCTAAGGCTTGTTTTTCTTAGCTAAGTGTGTCTTCTTCTATCATATTCTTAAGCATTCAAAGTTAACATTAAGATGTTGGTAAAACTTAACTCAAGTAACACCAGCCATATCAAAAAAAGACCATGCAAAAATATCAATGTGCTGAGCTAGGAGTGAGAGAATGGTCTCCCTTTGCTATTAATTCAAACCCTTTGCTCTCCATTGAAGTAAACAAATATACGTATACTTTGGAAGGAACTAAAAGATCAACAAGAAAAGCAAAAAACAATCTACGAAGAAGAACCAAGATGTCCAATAAATTGACGAAATTGCACGACTTCCCATCATTGTACTCAGGTAGCAACTCTTCTACTGAAGCAGTTCTCCTTAAATATGTGAAACCTAATGGCATAAGACTTTATTTGAACACTAGGGATCAAATAGTGTGAGGAGTACCTGATGGGTGATGACCAAGATTGAAATTACTCAACAAAGAGTAATTTTTTGTAGTATTTTAGGTTGAAGGGTATAAAAATAAATAATCCCACATTGACTATAAAGAAAATGATTTGGAGATTTATGTGATAATTTAGCCTTAAAATGTCTAAAAAAATTTTGAGAATAAAACCCTCTTTGGTTTAAATCGGATGATCAAATGAAACAATATCTCGACATAATAAAACTAGGTTGCAAAATTTATACACAGAAGGTGTTGAAGCCATAATGTGAAATTTATTTATTGTAGGTAAATCAAAAATTACAAATAATGGTATTGTCATGTTCATAAAATTTTCCATCTACATGACTACTTATATTTCATTCCCATATGCAAAAAAAAAGCTAACTTTAAGCTTAGTTTATTCTCCCAAGAAGCTGATTGGAGAACCAACATAGGGGAGAACACGAATAAAACAAATACCTATCTTATTGAAGGCATTTCAAAATAAAGAATCAACGAAACTACGATATCCACAATACCAAACACACATCAATGTTTTCAATAAGTCATGAGAACATGATGGTGGTTTTAAGAAATTCTAAATAACAAAGATGCTTTGGCTCAAAAGAGATTGGATGCAAATAAAATATTTTCATTATTACAATTGACAAAGTGTTTTCCTTAAAAGATTTTAGAATTAATTTATAAGGGCATGCTTGATTCCCTCCAAAGATCACCAAAATAATACTAACAAGTACTTCAACTTGTCTCCATGGCCCTAAAGAGAGATGAAAAGTCTCGATAGTATTAAATGGTTTTTCTTAAAGTTAATGCAACACTAAATGTGGAGTTTGAACCTCCTTTAATCCATAGAAACAACATAAAGCATAAACCAATCACAAAGTTACTCAGATCAAACCTTTCTTCACAATCTTTGTAGATGATGACACATAACTTCATTCATTTCATATGATAGCTCTTCATGATTTATGAGTGCTTTATCATAGTTTATTATAGTACATCATAGTTCAATTCGAATTTTCTTGGTTCCTTCACTTGACACCACATTGGACACCTTTCCATAGATTAAGACAATAGGAGGCATGGTTGGGAGCTTTTCATTGATTTTCCATCTCTTTGATACTTGCTTTGGCTAGTTAAGCTCCCTTTGGGATGAATTCCTTTAAACGAATGACACAAAAAGTGCCAAGGTTTAGGATAACATTATCTTTTTTTATTTCTTTGTGATCTCCCTTTATTTCTTCATGCTTTCTTTCCTAAAATAAGTTGTTGAAAATTTAGAAGAGTTTAATTAAGATTTTTATTTCCATGAACATTTCTTTCTATTTTTATAATTTTTCAAGAACTCTTGTATTAAAAAAATATAAGATAAATGAAAGTTTTAGATAATTGTTTTAGCTGATAACTCTTGCATAGCTTGAGGGCTTATGTTTGACTAGACTTGAATATCAATCCAACATCTTGAAACTCTTAATGACCTCCTTCCTCTCTTTTTTTTTCTTTTTTATTCCTTTTTAGTCAAAGCAAACTCAATAAACCTAAAAACCATCTTAAACCTCAAAACCCTCTCCCTTTCATCCATGATTAAACTTTTGCCAAATACCTCACTCCAAAACCTCCAAAATTATCACATGCTTTCCCTTTCTCAAGTTTGCCTCACCTAAAATTAAATCACAACCTCTTCTCTTGTTTCCTCCCTTTCACCACAAAACCCTCACTTTCATCTTCCTCTCTCTATAATTTGGTCAAGCCTTGCTTCCTCTTAAATAAAGCCAATTAACCATCCAACAAGGACTTAAGAGAGCTACTATATGTCTCTCTTTCTCCCTTCTTACCATAATATTATTGCAGCTAACCTTCTTAAAAAATTTTTGTAATCAAAGACTTCATGGATGATAACCAAAGGTAATGTGGAAATAAGAATTTGCTTGAGAAATACATTCAAAGGAGTATTCTCAAACTTTTGAAGAGGTAACTAATGGTCTAAGATGGATGATAATGATGTTATCAATTACTACGTTAATAAAAATATTTAGATTTCTTCATTGTTGATGGGAGCTCATTGGTACATTCCTTAAGCCTTCTCTTGCCTCCAAATGTGTTGGAAATAGATAAGTCTTCTTCATTAACTAAGAGTAATAGAAGTATTTCAACAAGATATGAGATGGTAAACAAAGCCTTGGTTTCTCAAATTCATTAGCCCAAAGTAAAAATTCTAAGGATGCTTGAGTCACCTGGGTTTCTTCTTGTTCCAGCTCACTTAGGCTTTCTTGCAAACATTGGAGGTAAAATTTTGGGCTTCCATTTTAATTTTGACTAAGATCTGGCAAACATTCAACCAAAATTTTCTTGCTTGACATAACTAGCAAAGGAAGAAGCAAAGATCCTTTTTAAAAACTTGAAATTTGGAATAACAAGATACCTTCTAAAGCCACTTCGATGTTGCATCCATGAAGCAAGATGGAGAAAATTGTTCACTTAATTGCACCAAAAAGCAAGAAAAGGACGTAAGTGTCTCGAATTCACATAGAAAAATTTATGGTCTGATTTGTCATAACAGAAAGTAGGAATTTGAAATTTAGGGGGGAAAAATTAAAAAAATCCCCATTAAAAGAGGGGTAATTACAATGCCAACGTAAGAAGAATAGCTAAGACGCATCATACACCATGCCCCACTCTTCGCTAAATGAACACATCCAAGGACAAAAAAGGTAAAAAGGAAATTAAGAAGTAGCACAAACAAAAGGTATCTCACTTGCAGAAATTAATTAACTAGCAGAGAAATAAAGGGAGATGAATGAGTTGAAAAAGGATAATTCATCATAAGAAAATGAACAAGCTCATTTAAGACAATTGAAACTTGAGCTAGAATCGTAGACTTTAGTGGAACAAGAATTTCAAATGGATAGAAATGACCTTCACAAACATATTTCCGAATGTTACTAAACGATGTGAAAGAATGGCTCAAAAGGAGGATCATTCTTAAGAGGTGGAGGGATATAATTAGTGATCACTTACATCGTTGAAACATTAAAAACAAGATCATCAACAAGCACAACTTTTTGAACTGTAGTTCTCATCTTCTACCTACTCACTAATTCCAACATGCAACGTTAGAAAAGTTTTGAAACTAATTACAAATTCCAAGAAGAAGAAATGATTTACTTCGCTTTAGCTAAAGAATCATAAGAAGGTAATTTAGAGTTATTACAAAAAGGAAGCTCCTTCAAGTTCAAATATAAGACTTTGGTAAGAACAGAGAGGGATAACCAAAGAGAAATTCCCTAAAAGAGAAAAAATTATGTTTAGCAAAATTGTCCACCACACCCAAATGGTACAAAAACAAAACCATAATGGAGTGGAAAGTTAATTATAACCGAAGAACAAGACCCTTTGAACATGATAAATTTTCAAATTTCATTAATATTTTGTCCTTCTCTGAACTAAGTTTTATCTTATTCAACTTGAACAATGATAATACCAACAATGCGAGATGAATCCTAATCAATCTGGACATTGAGGGTGATCTGTGTGACCCAACACCTTGAGAGCTATTTCTCTAACACTTGATTTCTAGAAATCTTACACCTTTTAAACATTTTCTCATGAAAAGGTTTGCCATGGAAGGCTAGTCCAATTTTAAAAAGACATGCCTCATGTTAACCATCAAGCATATGATGATCCAGCAAATTGTAACCTAACATGATAACTTTGCATATTCATACAACATAAATGGTAAATAGCCATCATAACACTTACTAAAATAGGATTAAATAAGTGACCATGGTTTTTCTCTTGCATGCTATACAAATAACTAAAATAAAAATATCTAAACAAATGCCTCTTGCTCCATATTTTGGGATAATATATGTACCATCTATTAATATTTATGCATCCATGAACATAAGGTATGATAAAATCTTTTTTAGATTGTATATCCATAAGAAGCACATAAGAAAATATCTAAATTTATTTACTAATAAACGATTAAAACATTAAAAAAGTGGATAAGATAAATTTCACAAAAGAAAACTGAAATAAAATATATTACATAATGGATTTAATAAAGCAAAAGAAAAAGCATCAGCTATAGAAGGCTCGTCCTTACAGATTATGGATTCCATAAGACATTATAAAACAGATGAAAGCATGCATGCAATAAATTAGAAAAAATTTCCTTACCACTATACATCAAATCAATGCCTCTCCCAAGAGACTCAACGCTTGTTGGATATGAAATAACTGAACCATTTGCTCCTCTGACATCAACGTCTGACAAAAAAGGTCGCACTCTACAAAAAACTCGAATGTTTCCTTTTAGTTCCTACAAAACATTAAAGCTCAATAAAAGTATAATATGTGTGGTATAAATATTAGATATGAATATACATTTTGGACTTAATTACAACTTTCCAATGGAATGGCTATCAAAGGCTCCAAGATTTTAAAGAAAAAAGCTGCGAAGGA
Source organism: Vanilla planifolia (assembly GCA_023846275.1). Classification (NCBI taxonomy): domain Eukaryota; kingdom Viridiplantae; phylum Streptophyta; class Magnoliopsida; order Asparagales; family Orchidaceae; genus Vanilla; species Vanilla planifolia. The sequence continues at coordinate 109,673 of JAIUJO010003772.1, read as the reverse complement.
AAAAGAACTTTTCTTTAAGACAACTGTCTTGGGTTCAAATGCCAGATCGCCAATCAAATTTTGAGTGTTTTGCTGCCCAATGATGCAACTTTTATGAAAATATCAAAATATTAACAAACACATTGGCATGGAGAAACTTATCCTTACAAATGAAGACACATACATGGCTTGTGGAACAGAAGAAATTGAGTGATACACATGCATGTTTATTGGTTTGGGACCAAAACCAGAATTTCAAATAGTTAAAGCTTATTTCAGTCCAACACTCAGTCGAATTATTGGTTTGGTTCAGCTCAAGGTTTCAGTTGATCTTGGCTAAAAATCAATCTCTGTCACCCTCAACCTAATTTTTGCTTCCAAATCCATTACAAAATTACCTAAATACCTTCATTTTCTAACAATAAAAGAGCTCGGGTGGGTAAGTTGGAAAATGCTCTTGATAGCTACAATAATGGTTCTAATGGATGAGATTTACAAGACTTAGTGTCACTGAATTTCAAACACCAAAGAATGGTTTCACATTCAATTTCTCTTTTGTTAATATTTCTCTTGCCTAATTATCCATAACATTACTTTTACGTTTATTCTTTTAATAATTTGCTTATTAATAACATAAATAAATATTGCCTAATTTAAATGTTTAATTATATAACATTTATTTTGAATCTTATCCTTTTATTGTATTACCTACTTTTATCTTTTCAACAATACTCTTTTTAGTCACTTGTGTAGATTATGAGCACTCAATTTTTTAACAATATTTTTTTATAATTTATTTTTTGCATCACCTAGCCACACAGACAAGTGATCGTTATTGTTTTCAATTGTGTTATTTATATCATTTCTTTTTTAGTATCCAACCCCATAACTATATGGACAATTGGTGACCTTATTAATTTTACAAAATATCCCATTTATTTTGAGTAGTTCATTTCTTTTCAATGCTGCACGTGCACCTTATCAAAAGTTAAGCGCATACGTGTTCTACACACACAAGCTACCTGCAGGCATGGATAGACCTTGGCTCGGTCATAAATTTGTGCACCTTAGGATGCACGCTGGCAATGACAGACGGTGATAGGTGCAAAATTTGTAAAATTTGAGAAATTTTTAATTTTCGATCAAAATCACATTTTTTTATTTTATATTTAAAAATTGTATCTGAACCATTATATAAAAAGGTAGAAATAATGAATGAAATAATTTAAAAAAAGATCTGAGACATCAAAACTCATAGAAAGTCAGAACTTGAGAAATTCAGCGAGTTTTGAGAATCAGAACTTCGTAAATTCAAAACCCTTTAAAGGAAATCTTCTTGGGAAATTCAACCTCCTTGTGGTAAAAACCCTCTTATCCTTCTCTTTCTCCTTCTTTCTTTGCTCACCATTATTACACTTCCACTTCTGTTGTTATCGTTCTGAAAAAAAAGCCTGTTGACGAGGGTTTAAGACGAGAAACCCTAATGATAATGACAACACTATTATTAGAGTCACAATTGTCGAAAGTCACCAACCATAATTTATTAACAAATTTTCTAGAACAAGTGCTACTTTGGAAGCATTAACAAGTGGCATGGCTAAGAATTGTCAATAATAACTCATCATGTTTCTTTGCAATTTAACATTGGGCAACTAACAAGGAAAAGAAGTAGCATGTCAACATCCCAACAAGCCTAATGCCCAAGCACTCACATCAGAGGAGCAAGCACCTATAAGCCCCAAGTTATAAGGATCATGGTTCCATTTGCAAGAGGAAAAGAGCAAATCTAAGAAAAAATCAATGACAAAAAAACCAATTATATCAAAAGGTACCTTGTTAGAGAAATATCTAAATCTTTTTACCACTCACATTGCTTTTGTTGTTGCTAACTCATAGTACTTCTAAGGCATTGTGACTACTATAAAGATCACAATAAGCTCTTAAGTAAAGTCACTCACAACTTCAAAGGTTTTCAATGTTTGTTTGAAATGGAAAAACATAACATGCAAACAAACAAAATATGCATAATAATGGCATTTGCATCCAACGTCAAGTGTTTTACAAGAAAAAATCTCATTGTCATTAGGGCTTTTGGAGAAGATCTTTTGTAATATTGATCTTTGATTCAAAATGCAAAGTTGTTGCTAAGGTTCTCACTCTATTATAAATGTAAAGTTTCTATTATATGTTCTATATTTATTGCATTCATTCTTCTATTATGACTACTTTTGGCTCAAGTGTGAGATCTTTTGATCTATTGTACCCCCTTTGAGTTGCATAATGAAATATAGTATATAACTCTTCTATGGATTATTATGAATTTTTTTCTACCTACTTTTACAAAAAACTACAATGGAGTAAGTTTGATCTTTTATGATTATGAGTAAATATAGTCAATAATTGTCCAAATCACTTAAAAATTTCTGTTCATTACTTCATACTTATTTTTTGTTAGTTATACTGCAAGTGCACACACTTTTTAAAAAATAGTATTTTAAAATAAGGCTATTTTTATCTTTGTAAATTTTTGAAAAAAATGAAAAAAATTACAATTCAACTTCCTCTTGTGCATGTCTCAACTCTTCAAAAACAAGCTACCTTTCAACAACATTGTTACTACAAAAATTTTAACCATGTTGTATGGCAAATTACTAGACTAGAAAAAGGCTGCTGATTAAAATACATTTGTTAGATGACAAATTAAGTAATTGATCGATTGATTTAAGCTATGATAGCACAACTACTAAACTCTATTTCTCATTATATAAATTAAGAGTGGTAACATACAAACTTTTTAACAAAACACAGAGTTAGAATTAAAATAATTGAGGCAAAATTACATGAAGAAAAAGTTTTGTTTTTTAATTTGGTGGGGTGAATTTATATGATAGTAAATTCAATTTAAATTGATAATCTCACCCTCATATTCTCAAGTTGATTCTTAAGCAAGCTAGCTTGATCCATTAATCTAGTAATAATTTCCACTAATGCATTTTTCTCCTTCTACAACTTTGATATAGTATCACCATTCTTGATAGCATCAGCCTATAGCTGAAGGTTATATTATTGCAAGCTATTGTTCTACTCTTGTAGTTGTTTGTTTATCCCTTGAATCATTTTTATCTATGTAGTAACAAAATACAGAATATATCAAAACAACAAAACATATAAATATTTCTTTCAATTTAGTTCAACAATGCATGTTGCTCTACCTGACGATTAAGATGATTTATTTCTTGTGTAGCTTTCTCAAGATCTTCCATGAGACCATAACGTAAATTTTTAGAAACAACCCTTGCTTCAGCTTCTTTCTCCCAAGCTTTAATGGCAACCTAATATGTTTCATAAGTATTATCGTTATATATAAGTCAATAAAGAAACTATATTTAATTTTTAGAAGGTATCAATTTGTTGGACTCCTCCCTCTTAAGATTCTTCTCCAAGGACATCTTCATTGTCTGGTTTTCCTCAATCAGCGAAGTAAACTCTTCTATTTTGGAATTCATTTAGGATTCTAAAAAGAAATGAAATTTTCCAAAGTTCAATAGTAAAAAAGAGTTCATCATCGCATGAAAATGTAAATTGAAAACATTTACCAATTTCAGAATGCTTGCTCTTTTCTGACTCCAACAAAGTATTGAGCTCATCCTATATCGCAAGATAACAATCTTCTAGATCAATCTACCAACTAATACAGGACTTTAGCCTCTTGATGTAGTTTCTCATATCATTCATCCTTCCCTGCAAAAAAACTATAAAAATTAGAATAAACACCATTACTCAAGAAAAAAAAGAGACAGATTGTTATTGTAACATAAAGATTAGGAAGCCTAGTTAGCTGGACATCTGCTTTGCTTTTGAGCTATGATTTCTCAGACAGTAACTTCGCTACATCCTCCCTTGAGTTAAACACAGCCCTGGCACCATCACAATCTCCATTAGAGCTGGCAGTATCGGGAACACCTTCATTATCCCGAGATCTTGTATTCATACTTGATAGAGGTAGGCGACATTGCGTGGAGTTTGCCTTTCATACCATATTCCCGCTCCAATATTCTGTCGCCTATTTAACTGCGATTCGTCCAAGTTCTCGCTCTTCTGCAAATCAATCTATAGGTAAGAATTCCAAGCCAAGGAGAACACTAGCCATAGAATGGATTGAGACTGAATGTAGCGAGAAGTAAACCTTACATTTGAGCAGCTTCGAGAAACATTATACCTAGCGGTCAGCGGGGGTTTGTTCTGCTTCCTCGTGTGCATCGTCAATGAGAGAAAAATGATCCAATGGAGCTACTTAGACGTAGGGCTGAAGTGGAACCCTGATGAGGTGCAGCGGTTGGATGAGGAACAGAGGACAGAAAGCATCAGACAAACAAATTACAATCCAAAGAAGAAGAAAAAACCTTTTCTTTATCTTTCCAAAGAATTTTTTGGTTTCAAGAATAACGATACTCTTGCTCTTCCATTTTGTACAGGAGCAAAGGGGCGAGCTTCGGGATTTGTAATTTATTGAAACAAGCATGCCAGAGATTCCAAAATGACCCAAACATGCCCTGTTAATAATTACATGACGAACGAAGCAGCTATATGTATTTTCTTTCAAATAAATATTATTCAGAAAAAAAAAACAAACAAAAATAACATTTAAAAACCCAACTAAACGAAAAAATGGTTGCATTAATTTTTTTAAGCTTAAATTTGAAAATGAGAGATTAAAAAATAAAGCTTTGAAAAAATAATATTAAAAAAGAGTTTTATATAAATAAATAAAAATTAGATATATATATATATATATATATTTAATAATTAGAGATTGAGAAAAATAGAAACAATATTTAAAATTTTTTTACTAGTCGAGATAAATTTTATCCTTAACTTAATGTTATTTTTTAATATGATATTAGGATTTTGTCATATTATTTTGGAGTAAATTTTTAATTAATTAATATCTTGGATAATAAAATGTAAAAAAGCATAATATTAATATTTAAATCAAGATGAATTGTGACATCATGGTCTATTTCATCGACCATACTTTTCTATGATAGTGATGGTCCATTCATCATTGCTCTTTTTCCATTGTTCTCTTAGTGATAGAATGAAAAGTAGCACTACACTTTAGCCTAATTTAGTAGAAAAATCGTCATTATATGAGATATCATTTATTGTAGTATTTCTATTACACCAATGTGTTTGATAAGTTAAGCATAAATATTTATATCTCATATGGGCTTGCTTTAAGTGAAATTATTAATATTCAATTAAGTTAAGCCATAAACTTTAAATGTCTAAAATAGTGGTCTTCAAGGCTCTTGGAGTCATGGCAAGCTTCAAGGAAATTGTAGACATACACTAAAATTTTTATGCTTCAATTTCTCTTTATTTTTCTTAAATAGTCCAAATTTTGAGATGATGTGGCACACTAGTAGTATTAATATTTGAAAATGTTATAAACTTAATAATTGTTGAATTTTCATTTTTGGGTCAAGCATTATTGATAAAAAAGTATAGACGTTGGTATTTGATTTTTTAAAATTATTTATGATTTATTTTTCACGAATTTCTTTTCATAGTCATTTAGAAACTTGTAACACTATCATAATATAAAACTATTTTGGTACACTTATATTGAAAATTTTGGCACAAAAATTTTCAGAAACACTATAAAACAATGTTAGTCTCGTGATTTTTCACTATAGCATTGGGCGGGTCAACTTGACCCGACCACTGGCCCATCCAGGCGTTTAGGAATTTTTTAAAAAAAGTATAATAAAGTAAAAAATGTTAGATTAACCTAGAACGGGCGAGTGTAACCCAAAGGCAAAGGAAGAAGGCCACCGGGAACACTGAATAAAACATGACGAAATTAATCCACAAGGAAAGCTGAATGGAACAGTGCTAGATCAGGTCAATCAGGACCAAGTGTCTTGAGTAAGGAAGAGGAGAGCCAACCCTAAACGGCTCGAGTGCCATACGAACCGAATTCCTTATAAAGCGCAATGGTAAAATTAGTTGGGCAATGTGGGACTAATGTCCCAATCTGATTGTTAATGATGGTGCACGGGCAAGCGCAATTCGACAACTGAGATTAATCAAGGTAAAATACAGGAAGTACAGGAGAATCGAACCTGTGCAGATCTACGTGCATCAAGAGGTATAAGCATTGCGATAAACGTTTTAATTCAATTAATTTCTAGACACATTATACTAACACATATAGGACAACCTACGCTTGATCCAATGGCCCAGATCAAGGCTGCCTAGATCCAACGGCCAGGATTGATCTTGAACGGTAAAATCGGGATGCAATCGGAAACGTCCATTTCAGGCACCAAATCTTATGGTGACTGCTTTGTGTTCGTTACCCAAACGGCTAGTTCATTTTAGAGCCATTTGGAGTGGATTTAGAGCTTAAAATGTGCTCTACAAATAGAGAAGGATGAAGAACTCCTTGTGGTTACAATTGCTAAGTTTTCAAAGCTTTCAAATCACAACTTCGAGCAATTTCAAGTGCATATGGTGCTTCCAAATCGACAAAGTTAAAGTTGTAAGAAGAAACCTGAAATTGGAGGTTTTCGTTTCAACTATTTTCAATTTCTATTGCTCCCTCTTTTCAATTTTTCTTTGAAATTTTGTTTTGTATTTAGTGTGCCTCATGCTTCTTTATATTGTTTTAAGTTTATAATTTGTTGCCAATTTTTGTATTTGTTTCTTTTGGGTAACGACATCCCGACAATTGTGCAAAAGCCTCGGGCTTGAGTTGAGCTCGGAAAAAAACTCAAGTAGGTTCGAGATTAGCCGTAGGTAAAATCCCAAGTAGGTTTAAGGTGAGCTGTACGAAAAACCTCGCTTGTAATTTGGTGAATTTTTGTGGCTTTTTCCCAACACCGGTTGGGGGTGGATGTAGACTTTATTTTGAGTTGGATCATCTTTAAAATATTTTGTGTACTATTTTACTTCTCTTTCTTGTTCTTGCTTAAAAGATTTAAGTTTTAATCTAAACCAAAAATTGAAAGAAAATCTCAAAACTTTATTTGCCACAATTCACCCCCCCCCCCCTTGTGGGTTTACTGTAAGCACAAAGAACTTCAATTTCTTAGTCTACAGGGACATCTATGTTTTGCATAACGATAATCTAAAAATAATTAAGTGACTAATGAACATCTTTTGGCAAATATATGTGAGCACACAATAGCAATAAATTTTACTTAAATCCTATAGAATGATATATGTTTTGATTTTTTTTATTTAGTGTTTTAGAACTCAGGAATAAAAATAATAATAGAAAACAATACTTATTAATGACTCATATCTAATAGATTTCTATAACATATATGATTAGATAATAGCTAATATTAACTAATCTTAGTTTACTTAAATTCTCACATAATAGAAAACAATACTTTTTAATTCTTTATTACAATGTTTAAAACTTACTTTCACAATAAAATCTCATATTTTGAAGTTTTAATTTGGACAATTTGCCATCAAAATCATTTTATATCTATTATTTTCTAAATCGACCAAATTGTTCATTTACTCCACGTAAATAAACTAAACTTCAACAAAATGAAAATTATACTATATTCTGCTACACCCTTGTGTTTGATGAGTCAAGCATAAATGTTTATATGTCATATGGCCTTACTTTAATTGAAATTATTAATATTCAATTAAGTCAAGTCATGAACTTTAAATGTCTGAAAATAGTGGTCTTTAAGGCTCTTAGAGTCATGGCAAGCTTCAAGGAATTTGAAGACATGCACTAAAATATTTACTCGAATTTCTCTTTATTTTTCTTAAATTTGATATATCAAAATTTTGAGATTATGTAGCACACTAGTATTATTAATATTTAAAAATGTTATACATTTAATAATTATTTAATTTTGATTTTTGGGCCAAGCATTATTGATGAAAAGTATAGATATTGGTGTTTTATTTTTTAAAATTATTTAAGAATTATTTTTCATGAATTTCTTTTCATAGTCATTTAGGACACTTATAACACTATCATAAAATAAAATTATTTTGGTACACTTATATTTTAAATTTTGTCACAAAAATTCTCATAAAACACTATAAAACCACTTCAGTTTCGGGATTTTTCACTGTAGCATTGGGCGGGTCGACCTGACCTGATCGCTGGCCTATCCAGGCTTTAGGGATTACAAAAATAAAACAAAAATTGTTCCATTGACTAAAGGGGAGAGCGAAGCCCGAAGGCGAAGGACTAAGACCGCAGGGAAAGCTAAACAGAACAGCGCATAATCAGTCTGAAGGGAAACTGAATGGAACAATGTGACTTCTAGTCAACCAGGACCAAGTAATTAAACCTTGGTCGAGGCAGGGGGTAGCCAACCCCAAACAATTGGGGAGATAAGCAAGCTGGAATCCTTATAGACTTCAATGGCAACGTATTTTCTGTGATATGAGACTAAATTCCCATCCAATCATCAAAGAACGCAGAAGGACAGGCGCAATCTGACGACTTATGTTAATCATGGTAAAATGATGCAATTAAACAGTACAATGACAAGCAAGGGAAACAAACTTGAGTAGATTTACGAGACCATTAGAAACCACTGTAGCAAACATTTGAATACGAATAATTTTTGGACAGCATATCCTAATACATGTAGGAGAAACCTACGCTCGATCAAATGGCCCAGAACAAGGCCGCCCAAATCCAACGGCCAAGATTGATCTCGAACAGTAAAATCGAAATTCATTCAGAAATATCCATTTCAGGACCGAAATTGAACGGTGACTTCTATGTGTCTATTGCCAAAATGCTAGCTCATTTTAGAGTAGTTGGGAGTAGATTTAGAGCTCAAATTTGAGCTCTATAAATACGAAAAGATGAAGAAATCCAAGATGTTATAATTGCTGATGTTAATTAAGACCTATCAAAATTCTATAATATCTCAAATCAGATAATATTTTTTAAACCTATTTCTTCAATTTAAAAAGAAATTAAGTGCTATATGTTATACTTTGAGATGTCAATAATACATCACAAGGATTTTGATCTCTTAAGTAGTTCCATTCATATAAAGTTAAGTTAATGTAACATCATAACTTTTAATATCAATTCAACTTTTTGAAAATATTTTGGATTATACTTGAAGTATTGTTACGAATTTAACAATATGAATTTGATTTTAATAAGTGTTTTAGAAAGATATATTATTTAAAATATTAAAAAAAATTTAAAAAATCAAAATTAAAAAAAGAAATGAAGAGTTGAATAAGTAACTTATATTAAATTTTATCTAAAACCATTTGGAGTCCATTTGATATGAAAAATGCATAGATTATCAACATAGAGATCCCATCCATTTTTCTAATGATGTTATTAAACTTATTCTTATAATTATCCTTATACTTTTAAAATTTTTTATTAAAATAGTTATTGAAATTATTATGAAAATTTTCCCAGCTTATATGACAGTGCTTAAATGAATATTTTGTCATGCCAAACATGTCACGTCATATAAAAAAATATGCAAGAAATAAAATACCAGAACAAAATATAGTATATAACTTAACATCTACATCCAAATGTTAAAGTTGCCAAAATATTGATTTATAATTTAATCTAGTTTAGATGTTAAAGGCTACTAATTTATACTTTCATTAACCACTAAGCATATGTACAAGAAAATTCATTGTCACCTAACTTGAAATTTAATGTTGTCACCTTCCTTCCCACGTTGGCTCCACATGCCAAATTACCCAATTTGTAAAAGCCCCATTTTTTGGGATTCACAAATGTTTGTCGACATAGTTTGCTTAAATTCTCACATAATAGAAAACAATTTTTTTAAATTCTTTATTGCAATGTTTAAAACTTACTTTCACAACAAATTCTCATATTTTGAAGTTTTAATTTGGACCATTTGCCATCAAAATCATTTTATGTCTATGATTTTCTAAATCGACAAAATAGTCCTTTTACTCCACTTAAATACACTAAACTTCAACAAGATGAAGATTATACTATACTCAACATTTCTTTAAAGTTTCTTATCATATTTATAGCCACCAGTGGCTATTTCACGATTATTTGAACACTAATTAATTTTAGAATAAATTGGATTTTTAGAAATGGGAAAATACTATATTTTAATCAAAATTTTAAAAAAAATCTTGTTTTCTTAACTCTTTTCAAACAAATGATGTCCAAATTTTTTTAATAAATTGTAAAACTCATAAAACTATACTACACATAATTTCTTCTAATTTTTTTAATATTGTTTAATATTTTAAAAAAAATTTCATAAAAAAGAATTTCTTTTCTATAAAATGTATCATTTTTTATTTTTTTTAAGATAATCATTTTATTTTAATATTTTTCTCACAAAAATATTTAAAGTAATATTTTTCTATAATTTCAATCTTTTGTTTTGTGAGCAATTTAATCCCAAAGTTTATGATATTACAATAATGAATTCTCAAAAATTTGATATTCCTCATTTAATATTCTTTTTCTTTTTCTGTAGGACTCGTATCCCATCTTATAAAAATTTATAATGTTTTATAAAGTAGTAATAAATCACTAAAAGTTATAAACTTTATAAAAATTATTTTTTAATATAGTTTTTGACTTTTAATGAAAATAATGTATTTCCTTTCTCTTTAATCTCTATTTCAGCATCCAATAAATGCACTTAATTAATTAATATTGTAGATAATGAGATTAATCATAATAAAAATTTATTAAATAATACTCATACTATTTAAATATTATATTATTACAATTAATTCCATAATTTGATTCCTAATAGATCCATCATATTAAAGTTTACTTGTTTGATTGGATCATTACAACCTTTTAGATCATTTGATGTAATTCATTTAATTATTCAATGTATGTCTAATGGATGATAGATTTTTTCGACTTCTCTAATTGACTTGTGTTAACTCCTCATATGTCGAAGTCATACTATTCAATCCGCATGTAAGATCATTAAATGCTCATTGAAAGATTATTGGATTGTCTATCGAGCATTGGTTAAAGACTTAGAACACAAATGTTGAAAAATTATTAGATTGTTTGATATTTTTCATTTGATCTTTCACTCTTTTGTTGGTCCCATTGAATATATAATGAAGACTTTGTTTATTTCTTGTATTTTCTTTAAATCATCAAATTCCCTTCTACAGTTATGATTTCATGCACATAAGGCATAGTTCTCTTTTCAAATCTTTCATACATGACTCCATAGCAAGAAGAAAGGAAACATTTATAGCATGCATGAAAATACTTAAACTTTTAGCTTAGATCTTAATTAGATCTCTTCAAAATCAATTGTAAATCATGGGGAAAACTTACCTTGTTTCTTTTAATTAGATTTTTCCCATAGTGATCCTTTAGTTCTTTTTCTATTTTCTCTACAACTAATTAGGAGTTATGGCAAAAGCTTATACAATCTCTCTTTTTGATAACAAAGTGCATATGGAATAATCTTTTTTATTTACTTAAAAATTCCTTCTAAATAAGTTTAAATTCTTTATTTTGTGTATCTCATATTTGAAACTTCAGAAATTTATTGATGAATAAGCTTTTTGAAAAGCATGCAAAGATAGTAATGATATAATACAAAATTTGAGTATATTATCATGAAAGTTTCAATTTGAGAAAGAGAAATCTATATGTATGTGGTTTATATTTTTCAAAAACTATTTATAATTTGTATAAATATTTAAAATTAAACAAATATAAAGATACGAGAAATTTAGATTAAATAATAAAATAATCCTCTTATTAAATAATAGGATGTGCTCTGTTGTCTTGAGCATTTTGGCAAAGTTCAGTAGTGGATAAATGAAGCATGAAGAGAAAGAGCTTAGGGAGAGTGTTAAAGGAGATTTTGCTTGAGATCTTGTAGGAATTCAAAGTAAACATAGAGAAAAAGAAAAAAAGAAAAATGAAGAAACAAAATTTTTGACCTCACTTTACTGGAATCACATCTTAAGGAAAGTTTCTAATTGAGTTCATCTTCATAAATCATATATTTGTTATTTAGGGTGTTTTGGAAGTGGATCTTGTGTGATTTTGGTGGATTTATGGTTGAGTTTGTTTTTTTAGTTGTTATGATTCAACCAAACAATCAACCAAATCATTTGGTACAATCTATAAAACATGACCAGTGATGGGGCTTTGGCTTTGTGTAAATGGTTCAGTTAGTTGATCATTGTTCTAGTGCAGTAAATTAACTAGACAAATACGATTGATTTAGGAAAGATATAACAACAATTGCCTTATTTAATCTTTTCTTTAACAAGTGATCATTAACATCATACAAGTATGATGAGCTGATCAGAAGAATATGATGGGTTTAGATGAAGGTCTAATAGAGATTTCCGATATAATCGATAATTTGGCCTATGTATGCCAGGGATCATATAATGATATATAGAGATCACACCATATGATATGAAGCTAAAAATGTTAAAGTATACAATCTTGTTTAAACATTATTTGAAATGGTTTATGTAAGTGCTTTTTTATAAAAAGTGGCAGTGACGACAAAATATAAGATGAATTGTATAAAAAAATGAGAAGAGAAGATAAAGGAAAAGGAGTGTCCATGGAAGCGATATCTCAAAACCATTAGATAAATTAACTAATTAATTATGGTATAAGAGAGTTGCTTTATTAAACTCCAATCTATCTTTATGTAATGACATCATGATATGAGCATTAGCATAGCATGTTATCATTTGCATATGTTTTAATATTAAAATAGTCCTTTATATATAAATGTATACAAAAAGATTATTATTTAAAAATTAAATAAATATTTATTAAAGCATAAGTGAGGTAAATTCAGTCGATGTAATATGACTAGATTAAAGCAACGCAAAAATCACATCAAAGCAACAAAGATTTACATAGCAATATATCGAAATCAATTAAAAAATTAAAAGAAATAATATAAATTATATATGAAAGTTGTATTCCAAGGCACTAAGATAAATGAGTATAATATCCTGAATCATCAAATTAGGTATGAATCAAAATGTTTTTGAGAGCATGCCAAACACTTAGAAAATGATATTTAAAATTATAAAAAATAATATTTAAATAGTTAACGCTCATGGAAATGAGTGCAACCACATTTGTTTCATCTCGATCCCCTTGTTTCAAATTATAGTAAATTAGCAACATAAATAATCACAAATAATAATGAAGTATTCTTCTAATATTAAGTAAATATATAATAAAGCTAAAAACATTAAATTAAATCAATGAATATAACCAAATCAAAATTATATAAAAATCACATGAGAAGAGATTTAGAGTTACATAATAACCAAACAAAATTGATGAAAAATATTTGAAGAAAATGAGATAAATGGTACAAGAAAGTTACTCTCCAAAATAATAAAGAGATTGAATGTAATATTCTTGATCATGAAACCATGCAGTAATTAAAATGACTTATAAGGTTTTTCAAAAAAAAAAAAATTTTTAAAATATAAAAAATTATTTTCTAAATAGATCGACTAGTTGAAGCATTTAGATCAGACATCATTCGAAATTACTTTAAATTAACATAATAAATAAACATTAATACTAATAAATTATTATTTTAATGTTAATAAATATATATTAAAGAAGAAATTGGATAAATTGATGCAACATAATATCATCAAATTGAAGCAAAAATGTGAAAAAATCAGATAAATATTTCAAGCAGTTATATTCTAAGTTACTAAAGAGAAAAAAATTCTCAAACTTGAAATTAGGTGAGAATCAAATGTCTAATAAATTAGGTCAAAACCTAAAAATTATTTAAAATTATTAAAATAACAATGTAATAGAATAAAGTACATGAGTCAAAAAAGTTTATTTCTTCATGATTGGATCTCGTTTGGAATTATAGTGAATTATAAGAAACAAAATAATGAATTATAGCTATAATATTAACTATATATATATATATATATATATTAAAGATGTAATAAGATAAATTGAGACAATATAATCATGCCAAATTGAAACTTTGTCAAGGTTATAAGAGAGGTGATTTAATGTCAAGTATTTATATAACTAAATTTGATGAGAAAAATTTGAAGAAATAAGGTAAATTACCTGAGAAAGAAAAAAATTCCAATATTTTAAGGAGATAAATATTTCAAAATATAAAAAAATAATTATTTATTTTGTGAGAGCTTATCCATATTAGTCCAACAACTATTGTTTCATTTGAACTTATTATGGAATTATAGCGAAACATGATATCTTCCTTAGCAAATTTACACTTCTCCATATTTGCATAAAGATGAAATTCTCTTAATTTGACAGCATTTTTTACAATTTCACAAAATGTTCTTCAAGAGAATTATTGTAGATAATAATACCGTCAAGATATGCCATAATAAACTCGTCAAGATACTCATAAAGAATATTGTTCATTAAATTTTAGAATATAGCATATACATATGTTAAGCCAAAAAGCATGACTAAAAGCTCAAAAGATACTTATTAAGCCACATGGCTAACCTTGGCTTCATCTTTAGCCACAACTTTGACATGTCGATACCTTGATCATAGGTCTAGCCTAGTGAATCCTTTTACCTTATATAATTGATCGAACAAATCTTGCACTAAAGGAGCTTGGCACTTGTTTTTCATTGTCACTTTCTTCAATACATGATAGTCTATGCACATTCACAAGGAACCATCATGCTTTTTTTTTGAAATAACACTAGGGCACCAAATAGAGCTTTAGATGAATGAATGAAGCTAGCATCCAACAACTTATTCAATTATTTGAGCAATTTTGTCAACTCTAATGGTGATACATAATATAGGAGATAAGCAAGTGGAACAACACTTGGTAGAAACTTGATTTTATGATCAATCTCCCTTTTTGGAGGCAGCTTTTAGGCAACATCAGAACCATGACATATTCAAATTCTTTTAGAACTTCTATAACTACATTAAGTACATAATGACTTAATCCTTCTTAATCTCAATCAATGTAGCAAAGTGTTTGTCCTCACTTAATTTCAATCCTTTTCCAATCTCATTGTTAAAATACATTCTAGCTTATTCTTCATTTCAATTATCTTCTTCCCATAAGGATAATAGTAATAAATGAAAAGGAGTGTCTTCTTACATCAGCATGACATCATCAAGGTGTGGCATCGGGGCTATCTTAAACTTCCTATGAAAGTTGACCCCAAGAATCAAATCAAAACTATCCAAAGGATTCACCAAAAAGTTGATCTTTCATGACTAACTTTCCAAAGTTAAAGGTACACCGTGGACCATTTCTACCACAACTTGAACCTTTGAATTCATTATTTTTAGAAAATTAGATAACTTTCTCACTTGCAATCTATATTTCTAAACAAGCATAGTATCCACAAATGTATTTTCGCACCCATGTCAACCATGGCCATAATTTCTTGTCCATTTGCTTTCATCAAGATGTCCATCAACATAGAGTGTGCAACAATCACATCATTACTCATTGTCTTTAATTGTTGATTAAACCAACCATTAAAGGATCGAGCATTTACAAAAGATTGACAAGTACAACAACTTGATCAAATTCCTCATTGGTTTTCTCAACCATAAGAACATTAAGCTTCTCTCGCTTATGACGATCTTGAGCATGATGAGGTTCATTACACAAGGAACAACCTTGTTGGTTATTAGAGTTATTTGTACCTTGGAAAAAGATAACTTTTGCTTTCATTTTCTTCATTTTTCTCGTGCCTACCAAACTTCTTGGCATACCACTACTACTCTACTTTCTTTTTCTTGTCATTTCCTCTAGATTTTGAAGGGCGTCTAAAACTTCGGAGACTCTTAGTCTACAAGTGCATCGACAATAATGATTATGCTTGATAAGTCTTTCACATTTTACCAAAAAAGTTCCAATTGCATCCATATTTGTAGCCAATACAAGAAGTTGAAAAGCTTATCTTTCTTAGATATATTTTGAATATATAGAATCAAAGAACTAAATTTATTTACATAATCTTTCATAAATCCACTAAATGTCAGGTACCAACCTAATCACTTAAATAAAAAAATCAAGTGTTTTATGCATATAAAATATTGAGTGAGGAAAGTAAATTCTATGTAGAGACATGACAATATCAGAAACTCCTTAGTACTAACAAAACTAAAATCATCCAAATAAATTATCATCATAATATAATATAGAAATAACTTGTATAACAAGATATATAAAGTGTAAATTGATGTTTTATTTTACTTTCAATTACCCAATCTATACCAAGTATTGCTCACTCTAAAATCTTAAGAGTGTGGTCTTCTCTCTTGGTGTCAAATCCCCAAATCTCAATTTAATGGATGCATGATCTGTGATGTAAGCACTAATGATATTTAATTCTTTCAAAAGATAAATCCAATAAGATAACTAAACATAAAGGAATGCTAAAATAAACAAATATGTGGAATAAAATCAAAATCCATATCATAACCATAATAATAAACCACTTGTGTAAGTTTGAAATCATACTAAATGTCATGCATACTATAAGTAAACTACATAAAATATAAATACTAGTTTTTCTTTTCTTTCTAATTTTTAATATTTTATATAATCATCAAATTCAGTATTCTTTAAATCATTATTCTCATTAGATCCAATAATTATATTAATATATAGCCTCTAATCATCATCTATTTAATCTATCTAAATAATATTAGGTAGATGTCTAATCCAAATATTGACACTCTATGATAACTCCTTAGGTTTAGTGCCCTATGGTAAGTATGGTACCTATATCCTATGATAAAATTTAGTTGGATTAGTATCATCTATTATAAATAATGACATCATAACACATACACAAGGCAAATATTTAATGTGAAGATCAATACTTTATAATAACATCTATTGGGTTTAGTGTCATCAATATCATAACACACGCTAAAAAATGTCTAATTTGAAGATCGATACAACATCTCTTAGGCATAATATTGAGGGCAATATCTTTAAAAATTTATTTTTTTATTTTTATTTTTCAGCTATAAAATATCGTATGATATGTTAATCAAATATATATATATATATATATGTCAGCCTATTTATTATTATCAAAACTAAAATACATTATCTTTATTTTAAGTGTTTTTATTTTATATTGCTTTTATTTAATTTTTTTTATGATGCCATGTAACAAATACATAAACAAAATAATGTAGATCATGTAATTAATAAAGTCATGTACCAAGTAATATAAAAAATCATTAATATCATACTAAACTATAATATATAAGTATTTTCAATCAAAAATATAATTTTAAGAAACAAAATAAAATAATATTATGTTAGATCAAAAATTTTAAATTTATTTATATTTAAAAATTTTATTTATTAAAAAAATTATAACAAAATATATTAAAAAAATATTACTAAAATAATACTATCATGTTACATAACATGTTATCCTATTTTTCTATCTAAATATGATAGTTATATTTTCTTTTGAATTTTAATTTATTTTCATTTTTTAAAATATTATATTTATGCAAGGGTCAACATACATCCTAATTATAAGTAATTAAAATCATGTAAATTCTCTTTTTAACAATAAGTTTTTACTTATATCATACTTTAACAATTCTTTAAATTGTACCATACAATTATCTAGAATTAAGTAATCTATATTATATCGTACATATATGATATCATTATTGTATTACATGATCCACTTTATTCCTGATTACCTAATATGTTAGTTTATTCGAATCTACAAATCTAAAAAAACTATCATACTCTACGATAATGATATTGTATTATATGTTCTAATTTAACTCCTTATATTTTAATATATTTTTATGTTATACTATGATCAATATAATCGCACTATATGATATGGAGACTTCTTTAATGATTGTATCATATGATTAATCCTTTTTTACTAAATTGTTTTATTTCTCTCTACTAACATCATTCGCTTTTCATACTAATTTGATAAATGCATCATATTATGCGATTTAACTCTGTTAAAATTATATAACTTGAAATTGCACCTTACGATCACCAACATTGTACTAATATACCTATTTAGACTTATCAATTCTCTTTCAACTGAAATAGATCATACTATATGATGTTTACATTATTTTGTATGATAGACTCAATTATGCAACAATAATTGTGTTCTTAGTATTAGTGAGATTTAGCAAAATGACAAATACAATTATTTTTGACAAACTTCTCATAGCTTTATCATAAGCTTATCGTATATTGTGATACCACAACTCCTCTTTCTTCAATGAATTCAACATAGTAACATAATAGAGAAATATAGAACTTACATCATCGATGATTTAACCTTTGCAGCTTTCCTCTAATGGCACAACTCTGCTTCTCAGTTTTCTTATATGAAAAAGCTCATAGGAGCACATAAGTTCACTTGAACTTAGCCTTTATTGGGCATACTAGACCTATTTATAAGCCGAGACAACAAGGTCGTGATGACCTGAACTCCTTAAAGCTCACTATTGAATTAATCTTTGGAAGGCACTTAAAATCATATTTTATCCTACCTATACCATGACTGTTGAGAATTTGAAAATCTTATTCCCATGGGTTTCAATATGACATCTTTATAAAGCACCTAAATATTAAATTATTTAAAAATATATCATCTAGTTTAATATTTTTCTATAATGATATCTAGAAAATACATATATACCCCATCAAAATCTAATATTTATATATTTATAAATATATTATTCACTAATTAGTTTTAATTTAAGCAAGAATTTCTAAAATTATAAATTTAACATGATGCATTTTATACATTAGTATTTATAAATTTATCAACTTCTAATTAGATTTGACATAAATCCTAATTTTTAAAATTTCAAAACTATCTTAATGTCCATTTGATAATTACATTTATAGATGTATCTTTAATAATTTGTATGAAATTTTTTAGATCTTTAAAAATTACAAACTCAATGTCATTGAGTTCATCTCCCAAGAGTTCTATTTATTGATATACTCAAATAATATATTTTTTTACTAAGTTTGAACATATGATATAGTTTGAGCACTTTATTGTTATTTTAATAATTTATATAACAATAATATATTTTAATATTTTGATATAAAAATAATATATTTTTAGAAATTAATTTTATTAAGTTTAATAATACTTTGTCATTATCTTTTTAACTTAAATATAATATGTTTCTATTTGATTTAGTTCGAGATTTGAGGGTTGTTACATTTAAGATTAAGTCAAGGGCAAAAAACATTTAACTAGGGAAGCGGTGGTAGGCTTTGATTCATAAATCATCATTGTGGTGTCCATAAGATGATGGTGTGAAAGATTATAAGGTATAAGATTTGTGAAAATGGAAGCAAAGTGATTATGTCAAAGAATGATACTAAGAGCCTCAAGGAGCTCTCGATTAGAAGTGAGGGATTTGGTGTTGTCTCCATTGCTAGACTAATTAAATTTCCTTATATGCCCCTTTAAAGTATAAGAAGAAATAAATTTGGTAAAATATTTCATTTGTTATTAAAATAAATAGAAATGATTGTTGGTGGATGAAGGAGAAAGATTACAAACAAATGAGATGGAAATGTAAGGAGCTTTGCTTGCTTCTTAACTAAAAGTGTTGAGAGATTCTCTTTCAAATAACAATATCATAGATTCTTAGTCTCCATTTTAGCTTACTTATCTAGTTTCTTACAAATGATGTTAAAAAATGTTAATGTAAAACTTAGATTCAAGGGAATAAACAAAAACTTAGTAAAGATTTTTATTGAGTGCGATTATTAAAAAAATTAGGTAATAACTTGGGGTCTCCTAAGTCGAGGATCACAAAGGAGGACGAGAAAAACTAGGGGAATAAACTAAAATTCTATTTCTCTTTAGAAAAAATTTGTTCTTCAAGTAGGAAAATTTATTGCCTTCAATTAACCCTAAATGTCCCTTCCTATTTGAGTTTGTGCATCAACAAAGAATGACCAAATATTATCTTTCTTCTTTTATTTCCTGGGAGGTTGTGTTGCATGTGGCGACACAAGACATTGTCAAAAGGATAGTTAAACTTTACACTTACCTCCTTAGGTGCCAACATTACTACAAGACATGGGTACGAGATGGATGAATCATGTGCATTATCTGCTTGGATGATAACATTGTAAGCGATGGCAATTAAGTCTTGATTGTCCAACCTCAAGCTATTGGTATTATCAATAAAGGTTCTCAAACTTTACATCTCTATTAATTATCATATAATTATAAAATAAATTGATAACAAAAATTTGTGTTGCACATTTATGCATCTTAAAATTGTAATAAATATTATCAATAAAGGTGTGCTTATTTATAGATTATAATTTAATCATAATATAACAAAAAATATTATTGTTTTCGAAATTTAGTAATAATACAACAATCTTTTAATTAAATATATTATTAAATTTATTTTTATTAAAATATTTTAAAAATTTTAATCCCGTACTAACGTGTAGAGCAATCCTAGTGTCGCCAAGCAAATTCAAAACAATACTCCGTTCTTTTGTTTAATAAATTATTAATATATAGCAATTATCTTTTGTATTTAAACATTTGCCATCACGAAACCACATAAGCTCCTTAGCTTGGTTCTTCTGAGCTTCCCTTAGAATAGGGTTTTGTTAATTGATCTTTAGAAATGGCAAAGGCGGCGAACCTCCTCTTACTGGATTCCTTCTCTACATCTAGAAAGGCATCCGATAGGTGGAGCCTTCCTCTTCTTCAATCAAGGATGAAGCTGGACCCAGAAGGATACGAGGCAGAGCTTCTCCTTATCTACAACCACTTCGAATCGTTCCTACATTTCTTCCTTCAGCAATCCACGCTCAGTTCGTCGTCAGATCTGGTGGTCACGAAGGATCTTAGTGACCTCATGATGTTTTGGATGCACATGACCCCATTCTATCCCTGACGCCTCGCTGAATTTCCTCATTAGTCTCTAATCTCCTTCAATCTGAAGTTCGGACCCTCCAGTCTTCCCTTTGTTCCAATCTAGCACAAGCCATGATCCTCCTTGTCATTGAGAAGGTTTTTTTATTTTATTTTATTTTTTTGGTGGAATCTATTATAGTATTCGGTACACTTCAATTTGGATGGCCACCATTATTCAACATATTTCTTTTCAGCATTTTAATGGGTGGAAATATCTTTTGTTTGTACTGATTAAAGTTATATTTTGAACTGGGCATTGGAGAAAATGGGAAACTTCCACTTCATTGAGCTTTAAGAGAAGATTATAATTGTTGATAAGTTGTTAGACTTGATTAGGCCTTTCTAATTATTGATCAAGGTAAAAATTTGATTTCCCCCAACAAAGAACAAAACAGACACTTTTTCTCATGATTTCTTAAATATAAAATCTTAAACTATTTCTTGTGAGGCTGTATATTTCTTTTGCTAGACTCCTATATTAAAAAGGTTTAGGCTTCCAACACTGAATTCATATTCTGTTATTATAATTATAAGAACAGTCCTTTAAAACATCAAGTGAGGTTAGATACATTGATTCTAAGATGCTATTGTTTCTTTGCATTAACTACCTTTCTTCTAGATCCAAACTTGTTAAAGCCATTTAAAATAGTCAATAGTCATTTTCTTGTTCTATATTTTTTCCTTTTTTATAGGAAAGATTTAGTAATCTACTTCTCTTATAGAATCACAAAGTAAACTTCTTAATATAACCAAACCATCTAGATTGATTTTCTTTAGGCTCGTCTTCAATTAGTAGAATGTCAACTTTCTCCATTATAGTAAGTTACTCTTCAAATTTAAAAGTTTTATCTCTGTAGCAATTATTCTATTTGTGTGTTTGTACTCATACATTGACTTTTGATCCATTAAATCTTATAAATTTGTCTTTATTCTTGAGTGTGATATTGTTATACCCAGTAAAAAGTTTTATGTTAATCTTTAATGAATTAATTTTTGGCTTGGATGATTTCAGATCGACAGTAGGATGAGCCAAGAGCTCAATCAGAGGCTAATGGAATTTCTGAAATTTCTGGGGATTTTTCGGAGCACCGAGGTAATTTTTAAGTAATTTTCCCTGTTTAATTAGATTTATTGGATTTTTAGAAATTCGAAAATCCATTTAAATTAAACCGGAAATTGGTTTTTACCGCGCGTGAACCGGACCGGAACGGTTCAGCGGAGGCGGAGACGGTTCGCCGAGTGAGTTTGCGCGTGCGTTCTGATAAGCGGATCGGACGGTCGTGATCGACGGTTGGGATTGGACCGGCTGATCGGGTGCTTACCGTGTCGATAGCGTGTCGACAGCGCGTATCGGGTGCTTACCGTGTCGAAAGCGTGTCAACGGCGCGTAATGGGTTTCACCGTGTCGGCCAGAAATATAAAACCCTCGCGAAACGATTAGGGTTCGTTCGGCCGACCGATAGAGAGAGTTTTTCCGGCGTACGGCGCGTGATTCCGGCGGCCTGGCAAGGGGCTTTTTGTGCCTGGAGATTCACGGGAACGAGGAGAGTCAATTCATACCGGATTCGTTCGGCGATGAGCTGCGGCGAGCTGCGGACGAAGTTCACCGTCGCCGGCGTCGTTGAGGTAGGAAATTTCGGCTTAAATTAGTTAATTAGCAATTTAAAAATATGGATTATTTTGCAATTAGCTACCAGAGCATGCGAATTGTGGTTTTTGAAAATTATTAATGCAAATTATTGATTTTAGCATTTTAGGGTTTTCGGAAAAAATTATACCCGTCAAATTGGAAATTTTACCGAGCAATTGATGATTCTATTATGGACTTTAATCATGTTAAGATTGTATCAAATGCTGAAAATTGTTTAATTTCATAGATTGTTTGTTTAATTTCATAAATTGTTAAATGAGGATCGGATGAAAACTTCGGCGGGAAATTTGATTGAATCTTAGAAATTAGTGGCATTATTGACAAATTAGGATAGTATGAACATCGGATTTTGCTTCTCCTTGATCTCGGTCGCCGGAAATCGACGGGGAAAACGGAATTTCCAGGAGGAATCGTCGGCTAGGGTTTCGCAGGCGCCGGGCGGAGGAAGGAGATGGATTAGATTAATTTTAGCTTAGTTAATTAAATAATTGTAATTAATTAATAATTAATAATATTTAAATACTAAACGTCGGCTGGAAAATTTGATTTAAAGGTTCGGCCGGTGGGTTCGCGGTTCAGCGCGGGTTTTTCGAACCGGCAGCGAAACCCGGTTCAGCGGAACGCGGGCGCGGACGAACGGCGGAGGAAAAACTTAATTCGGAAATTAATCCGAATTTTTCGGAAAATATGTGGAATTTAAATTTTCGGAAATTTATTTTGGAATTTAAATTTTAAATTCGGAAATTTATTCCGAATTTCGGAAAATGGATAAAGGGCAGAAATTGAAGTTGAAATTTAAAATTTCCTGAAACGAGAAAAAGGTGATTTAGGGAAATCACATAGACAAGTTGAAAGTTACTGTTGGAAATTATCCATAAATTCAGTACAGCTGCATCAGTTGGAAGGAAGTGTGACACTTGGGTAAGTGTTACCAGAATAGTCAGAATTTCGATACAGTTTATGTTACTTGGATGGCATTGACATGGATTGAGTCAGTTTACTCAGTGTTGGCATATTTTATGGATTGGCATGCTGGACTGGACTACTATAGACCCTATATGATATTTTAGGGTAGTTGTGGTAGGTAACTGTGCGGTTCAGACTTAGCTTCCACAGTATACATGTGGACTGGTATGCGCCTTGTTGTACCTGGACACATGTTGCCGGATCTTGGAGTTTGAGATTGGCAATGACTGTAGGGGCGTGAGCTTCTATGGAAGTTGTTGGTAGAGGACTCCTTGGGACGGTGGCTGAGTCGATCTCTCCTGGTCCATGTGTGTAGGCCTGCGCGCCTGAGGGTGGCAGGGGTGTCTCGCAGTGGCTAGCCAAGTGTGTAGGCCTGCGCGCCTTAGGGTGGCAGGGGTGTCTCACGTTGGCTAGAGATTTTGTGACTGGATTTGTCTATAGTCTCCAGGAGATTGATTGACGAGAGACGCTGCGGTGTCGGGTGCTTAGGCGCCATGCGTGTTTCGAGATGGGCGTTCCCACTGGCACGCTACCTGGAAGCCCAGAGGAGAGCTACTCTGGTGTGACTAGGGGTGACTGTGGTTGGTCGGAGTCTGGGACTGAGAGTGCCTATCCACCATACATTGTTATGCTGTATTCCTATATTTTTGCTATTATCCTTCTCTTGCATGTGAGTTTTACTAGCTGTCTTTCCTACTGGGCGTAGCTCATTCCTGTATTATATATTTTCAGTGGCTCGACAGACTTGACACTACCAGATTAGGTAGGATCGTGGTCAGCAGGATTGTGGAGGATATCTGACTTGTGATTGTCTGAGATATTCTGGTTAGTTGATTGTTGCTGTTGGATGTATTTAATGAGATTGTTATTCTCATATGTCATGTAATATGTGAGGGAAATTCTGACTTATGTTTCTGGTTGGATAACATTGCACTTGTTGGACTTGGATCTTATTCTTGTAATGTAGTTTCATTCACTGTTTTATTTTATTGTCTTGGAGTATGGTGTGTGGAGTGCCATATTTTATCTGAGGATGTTATATATCTTTTTGTTTGATGGTGAGGACATTACATGACTATGGAACTTAACCATGGGGGTTCAAACTTCTAATAGACCGGTTCTCCTACCCGTAGGGGTTAGGAGTATTGGGTCTAGTAGGAGTAACATTGCGCGAGTCCATCTGTTAATTTAGGATTTACGAACCTGATTTGACGGTGTACCCCGGGAGATGGGATCCACATTGTTAAGGGAAGTAGGTGTGTAATGATGTGTTATATCCTATGTTTTCGTAGGCTACTCAGGTTGGTATGGGACGATCTGAGCTGTCTATATAAAAAAAAAAAAATTGTATGCCAAAAATCAGCCTAGGAAAAATGGGGTGTAACAGGAGTGGTATCAGAGCCCTAGGTTAAGATAGTGGGGCTAGACATATCAGAGCCCTAGGTGAGATAGCGGGGCTAGACATGTATAGGAGTTCAACCCAAGGTGGGGAGAACTGTTGATTCTTTTGTTTACTATAGTAGTCCATATGCCAATTGCCAAATGACGACTCTAATGCCAGATTAGTTGCTTTGACAGTATGGCTGGTACCAGGAGACTTTCCGCTCGTGGAGCAGCTAGAGGCAGACCTGTATCTACTACTCCTACCCCGGTGACGAGCCCAGCATTGCCAGTTGAGCCAGCCGTGGATCGTTGGATCGATGCCTTCATGCGGTTGCGTCCGCGGAGCTTCAGTGGGTCGGCTGACCCAGCGGTGGCTGATGACTGGATGGCTCATATGCTTGAGCTGTTTGATGCCTTGGGATGTCCACTTGACAGGAGGGTAGTACTTGCTGCTCTAGTATTGGAGGGAGAGGCTGCTACCTGGTGGAGAGGCCAGCGGCGCGCCATGTATGGGGAGGCCCAGAACAGCGAAATAGCATGGGAAGACTTTGTTGAGGCATTCAGGGAGTGCTACATTCCGGCTTCTGCCATGTCTCAGTTCAGGAGGGAACTTATACACCTCAGACAGGGCCAAATGTCAGTGAACGATTACTTATCGAGGTTCACTTATCTGGCGAGGTACGCCGCAGAGCTGGTGCCTTCTGAGGAGCACAGATGTGAGATGTTCCTGGAGGGACTTCGTCCTATGCTGCAGCGCCAGCTAGTTGTGAGTCGGTTTGCCAGGTTTCGTGACTTGGTGGAGGCTGCGAGATCCGTTGAGCTTATTGACACCCAGATGGAGGCCCAGAGAGAGACTCACAACAAGAGGAAGGAATTCAGAAATGTCCAACAAAACAAAAAGGACAAGAGACACAGAGATCGCTGTGGTACTCAGGAGGGCGTGGTCCAGCCACGACCTATCTCTGAGAGACCAGGGCAGCAGACAGGTACCCGGACTGGGGGGATTATCTGCTACCATTGTCGACAGCCCGGACACAAGAAGTGCGACTGCCCAGAGTTGAAGAAACAGAGGATCACAGGACCGGTTGGTTCATCTGGGGGACAGCCCAGAGTGTTTGCACTGACTCGGCAGCAGGCTTCAGAGTCACCAGAGGTGATCACAGGTATGCTTTATTTTGGCAACGTGCAGTGCATGACTTTGTTTGATACTGGTGCATCTCATTCTTTTGTTGCTGAGAGGATCTGGAATCAGACATCAGGATCCAAGGGTTACTTGAAGGAACCCTTATTGGTTAGGCTTCCTAATGGGAAAGAGATTCCCATTGTTCAGAAGATTGACGGATCTATTCTGATTAGTGGACACGAGTTCGTGACAGAGTTGATATGTGTGCCACTAGCAGAGTTCGACATTATTTTGGGAATGGATTGGTTGTGCTACCATGCAGTGGTGCTGGATTGTTGGGAGAAGAAGGTCAGTATCAGAGTGCCTGGTTCGGGGGAAGTGATATACTTTGGTCTGAACAGGCAGATCCCTCTGATCTCAGTTCTTCAGGCAGAGAGGTTAGTAAGTAAGGGTTGTACTGGTTGGTTGGCCTATGTGACCGATAGCCAAGCCACCACTACCCCTATGTCAGATATTCCAGTGGTGAGAGACTTCCCTATGGTTTTTCCAGAGGAGCTGCCTGGACTTCCACCAGCTAGGGAAGTGGAGTTTTCGATTGATTTGGAGGTAGGAGTAGCTCCTATTGCTAGAGCTCCTTACAGGATGGCTCCAGCCGAGCTAGCAGAGTTGAAGACTCAGTTACAGGACTTATTAGACAAGGGACTCATACGCCCCAGTTGTTCACCTTGGGGTGCCCCTGTCTTATTCGTCAAGAAGAAAGATGGTAGTATGAGGCTGTGTGTGGATTATAGGGAATTGAATAAGGTTACTATTCGTAACCGATACCCGTTACCACGCATCGATGATTTGTTGGATCAGCTTCAGGGAGCAACTGTGTTCTCCAAGATTGATTTACGCTTGGGTTATCACCAAATCCGGATTAGGGATTCTGATATACCCAAAACAGCATTCCGTACTAGGTATGGGCATTACGAGTTCACAGTGTTACCTTTTTGATTGACTAATGCTCCAGCAGTATTTATGAACCTGATGCATCGAGTGTTTCGTGCCTTTCTGGATCGGTTTGTGATCATCTTTATAGATGATATATTGATTTATTACAGAGATAGGGAAACTCATGCAGATCAGTTGAGGACTGTGCTTACAGTGTTGCGGGAGAATGAGCTGTATGCAAAATTCTCCAAGTGTTCCTTTTGGCTGGACTCAGTAGCATTCTTGGGACACATTGTCAGTGCAGAAGGCGTGGCTGTTGATCCTAGCAAGATACGAGCTATTATTGATTGGAAACGGCCATCTTCTGTCACTGAGATCCGGAGTTTCCTTGGTTTGGCTGGATACTATAGGAAATTTGTTCCTCACTTTTCTAGACTGGCCGCTCCACTAACACAGTTGACCCGGAAGGGAAAATCTTTTGAGTGGTCAGAGAGTTGTGAGAACAGTTTCCTAGAGCTGAAGCAGAGGCTTAGCACCGCTCCAGTATTGATGTTACCTACACAGGAGAAGCCGTATCAGATGTATACTGATGCTTCACATATAGGCTTGGGAGCCGTACTGATGCAGGATAGTAGAGTTATAGCATATGCTTCGAGGCAACTGAAGGATCATGAGAAGAATTATCCCACTCATGATTTGGAGTTAGCTGCTGTCATTTTTGCCTTGAAGATATGGAGACATTATTTGTACGGAGTTCCTGTAGATTGTTTCTCCGACCACAAGAGTCTTAAGTATCTGTTCACTCAGAAGGAACTGAACTTGAGGCAGAGGAGGTGGTTGGAACTGATAAAAGATTACGAGCTGACAATAAACTACTGCGAGGGGAAGGCTAATCCAGTGGCTGATGCCTTGAGCAGACACGCAGTTGTGCATACTGTGATAGCTTGCGATTCTATAGCAGACTTGGATTGGGATGTTGAGAGATGTCAGGAACAGTTGTCTATTCAGAGACTGGCTCACAGACTCAGTTCGTTGACTATTCGGGCTGACTGGTTATCTGAGATGCGTGATCTTCAGCTTTGTGATGAAGAGCTGAAGGAGAAGTTAGAGTTGGCATCGCAGGGATTGGGAGGAGACTTTGCTCTCAGAGACGACATTTTGACTTTCAGGGGTCGCTGGTGTGTGCCATCACATCAGGAGTTCAGGGAGAGGATCCTTCGAGAGGCTCATTATGGAACTTTGGCTATGCACCCTGGAGAAGTCAAGATGTATAGGAATTTGAGGAGTGTTTTCTGGTGGAGAGGTTTGAAGGCAGATGTTGCTGCTTTTGTTAAGAAGTGCCTTACATGTCAGCAAGTTAAGGCCGAGCACCAGAGACCTGGAGGATTGTTGCAGAGATTGCCGATTCCGGAGTGGAAATGGGATGACATCACTATGGACTTTGTGACTGGTCTTCCTCGTACCAGACAAGGTTTTGACGCCATTTGGGTCATCGTGGATCGAATGACCAAGTCAGCCCATTTCTTATCAATTAAGAAGACGGATTCAGCGGCACAATTGACAGAGGTATATATTCAGCAGATTGTCAGATTGCATGGAATTCCCCGATCTATTATTTCTGACAGAGACGCCAAGTTCACATCACAGTTTTGGAGGAGCTTACACGCTGCCATGGATACACAGTTGAAGTTCAGTACTGCTTATCATCCTCAGACAGATGGACAGTCTGAGCGGACTATTCGGACCTTAGAGGATTTGCTACGCTTGAGCGTACAAACTTACTCAACAGATTGGGCCAGACGGTTACCCTTGGTAGAGTTTGTGTACAATAACAGTTTCCAGGCGTCGATTGGTATGGCACCTTACGAGACATTGTATGGGCGTAGGTGCAGATTCCCTCTTTGTTGGGAGGAGGGTGATTCCAGGAGGGTGTGGGGACCTCAGATTATGCAGGAGACCACAGCTGAAGTCAAGTTATTGCAAGACAGATTACGTATTGTGCAAGATCGCCAGACGAAATATTATGATCCTAAGCACAGAGCTGTTGAGTTTTCTGTGGGAGATAGGGTATTCCTGAAGATCAGTCCTATGCGAGGTCTATTCCGGTTCGGGAAGCCTTCTAAGCTTCGACCTTGTTACATTGGACCCTATCCTATTCTAGAGCAGGATGTTGCGGAGAAGTGGCCGAAACTTCTTGCTGAATTTCGAGGGCAAAATTCCTGATAAGGTGGGGAGATTGTTATACCCAGTAAAAAGTTTTATGTTAATCTTTAATGAATTAATTTTTGGCTTGGATGATTTCAGATCGACAGTAGGATGAGCCAGGAGCTCAATCAGAGGCTAATGGAATTTCTGAAATTTCTGGGGATTTTTCGGAGCACCGAGGTAATTTTTAAGTAATTTTCCCTGTTTAATTAGATTTATTGGATTTTTAGAAATTCGAAAATCCATTTAAATTAAACCGGAAATTGGTTTTTACCGCGCGTGAACCGGACCGGAACGGTTCAGCGGAGGCGGAGACGGTTCGCCGAGTGAGTTTGCGCGTGCGTTCTGATAAGCGGATCGGACGGTCGTGATCGACGGTTGGGATTGGACCGGCTGATCGGGTGCTTACCGTGTCGATAGCGTGTCGACAGCGCGTATCGGGTGCTTACCGTGTCGAAAGCGTGTCAACGGCGCGTAATGGGTTTCACCGTGTCGGCCAGAAATATAAAACCCTCGCGAAACGATTAGGGTTCGTTCGGCCGACCAATAGAGAGAGTTTTTCCGGCGTACGGCGCGTGATTCCGGCGGCCTGGCAAGGGGCTTTTTGTGCATGGAGATTCACGGGAACGAGGAGAGTCAATTCATACCGGATTCGTTCGGCGATGAGCTGCGGCGAGCTGCGGACGAAGTTCACCGTCGCCGGCGTCGTTGAGGTAGGAAATTTCGGCTTAAATTAGTTAATTAGCAATTTAAAAATATGGATTATTTTGCAATTAGCTACCAGAGCATGCGAATTGTGGTTTTTGAAAATTATTAATGCAAATTATTGATTTTAGCATTTTAGGGTTTTCGAAAAAAATTATACCCGTCAAATTGGAAATTTTACCGAGCAATTGATGATTCTATTATGGACTTTAATCATGTTAAGATTGTATCAAATGCTGAAAATTGTTTAATTTCATAGATTGTTTGTTTAATTTCATAAATTGTTAAATGAGGATCGGATGAAAACTTCGGCGGGAAATTTGATTGAATCTTAGAAATTAGTGGTATTATTGACAAATTAGGATAGTATGAACATCGGATTTTGCTTCTCCTTGATCTCGGTCGCCGGAAATCGACGGGGAAAACGGAATTTCCAGGAGGAATCGTCGGCTAGGGTTTCGCAGGCGCCGGGCGGAGGAAGGAGATGGATTAGATTAATTTCAGCTTAGTTAATTAAATAATTGTAATTAATTAATAATTAATAATATTTAAATACTAAACGTCGGCTGGAAAATTTGATTTAAAGGTTCGGCCGGTGGGTTCGCGGTTCAGCGCGGGTTTTCCGAACCGGCAGCGAAACCCGGTTCAGCGGAACGCGGGCGCGGACGAACGGCGGAGGAAAAACTTAATTCGGAAATTAATCCGAATTTTTCGGAAAATATGTGGAATTTAAATTTTCGGAAATTTATTTTGGAATTTAAATTTTAAATTCGGAAATTTATTCCGAATTTCGGAAAATGGATAAAGGGCAGAAATTGAAGTTGAAATTTAAAATTTCCTGAAACGAGAAAAAGGTGATTTAGGGAAATCACATAGACAAGTTGAAAGTTACTGTTGGAAATTATCCATAAATTCAGTACAGCTGGATCAGTTGGAAGGAAGTGTGACACTTGGGTAAGTGTTACCAGAATAGTCAGAATTTCGATACAGTTTATGTTACTTGGATGGCATTGACATGGATTGAGTCAGTTTACTCAGTGTTGGCATATTTTATGGATTGGCATGCTGGACCGGACTACTATAGACCCTATATGATGTTTTAGGGTAGTTGTGGTAGGTAACTGTGCGGTTCAGACTTAGCTTCCACAGTATACATGTGGACTGGTATGCACCTTGTTGTACCTGGACACATGTTGCCGGATCTTGGAGTTTGAGATTGGCAATGACTGTAGGGGCGTGAGCTTCTATGGAAGTTGTTGGTAGAGGACTCCTTGGGACGGTGGCTGAGTCGATCTCTCCTGGTCCATGTGTGTAGGCCTGCGCGCCTGAGGGTGGCAGGGGTATCTCGCAGTGGCTAGCCAAGTGTGTAGGCCTGCGCGCCTTAGGGTGGCAGGGGTGTCTCACGTTGGCTAGAGATTTTGTGACTGGATTTGTCTATAGTCTCCAGGAGATTGATTGACGAGAGACGCTGCGGTGTCGGGTGCTTAGGCGCCATGCGTGTTTCGAGATGGGCGTTCCCACTGGCACGCTACCTGGAAGCCCAGAGGAGAGCTACTCTGGTGTGACTAGGGGTGACTGTGGTTGGTCGGAGTCTGGGACTGAGAGTACCTATCCACCATACATTGTTATGCTGTATTCCTATATTTTTGCTATTATCCTTCTCTTGCATGTGAGTTTTACTAGCTGTCTTTCCTACTAGGCGTAGCTCATTCCTGTATTATATATTTTCAGTGGCTCGACAGACTTGACACTACCAGATTACGTAGGATCGTGGTCAGCAGGATTGTGGAGGATATCTGACTTGTGATTGTCTGAGATATTCTGGTTAGTTGATTGTTGCTGTTGGATGTATTTAATGAGATTGTTATTCTCATATGTCATGTAATATGTGAGGGAAATTCTGACTTATGTTTCTGGTTGGATAACATTGCACTTGTTGGACTTGGATCTTATTCTTGTAATGTAGTTTCATTCACTGTTTTATTTTATTGTCTTGGAGTATGGTGTGTGGAGTGCCATATTTTATCTGAGGATGTTATATATCTTTTTGTTTGATGGTGAGGACATCACATGACTATGGAACTTAACCATGGGGGTTCAGACTTCTAATAGACCGGTTCTCCTACCCGTAGGGGTTAGGAGTATTGGGTCTAGTAGGAGTAACATTGCGCGAGTCCATCTGTTAATTCAGGAGTCATGAACCTGATTTGACGGTGTACCCGGGAGATGGGATCCACATTGTTAAGGGAAGTAGGTGTGTAATGATGTGTTATATCCTATGTTTTCGTAGGCTACTCAGGTTGGTATGGGACGATATGAGCTGTCTATATAAAAAAAAAAAAAATTGTATGCCAAAAATCAGCCTAGGAAAAATGGGGTGTAACAGATATTTTGATGACACAACACTCAGAAGTATGTTTTATTTTCAACTTGTTTGTTTGATTCTTGGATAATATTAGTGACATTTTTTTGTTAATTGTTCTATCATTTTGAAGTATAGGCTCAAAATAAGTAAATTTTGTATTGTTCTTTTTTGTATGATAGCTATTACAATCAATATATTTTTGGAATTACTTGTTTATATATAAATTCCTTATATTTATTATAAGAACTAGAAATGCGATACCATTTAAATTTTAGAGTCATTGTTCATAGACTCAGTTTTTTTTATCTATTTGCTTAGTCTCAGTTTTGATTTATCTCTTTGCTTAGTCTTATCAATTGGTATAAATTTATTAGCAAAATGCATAATAATGGTTTATCTTTAATTTTACCATTGCATCAATAATTAGTGTAAATTTAAACCTATCTTTTATTGCTTATGTTTTTAGAAATTTTTATGAAAGGAGTGCAAAAGTACTTATGAAGCATTATCTTTTTATGTGTAAAAATGGGAGTTGTGGGAAATTTTCAAAATGTTTTTAATGCTTTTAGTGCATAGGTAGAAAACATTTTTGAAATTAAGTTTACGAACACACCCAAGGACTTAAAGCATAGCCATAATGAAATTCAATTGAAATTAAGAAATTTTTAATATGTTCTCCTTAGGGGTGCAAAATTATTTTTTAATATATGCAATTTTAATTTATTTTTATTCTTTTCAAATGCCTTACCTTATAAATATAAAGCCTTCTTATACACTCAACATTGCTTTGTTATACATGTTTTTCATAATTTCAATATGCACAATGCTAGCTTCTTCTTTTTCCTTTTCTAATTTTTTTTGAGCATGTGAGAGAAATATCATAATAATAATTAATTTGAGTTCATGATGATTCCCTTGTAGAATTAAGAAAATGTTTTTTGTTCCTTGAAGTAATGATAAGAAAATGTTACCATCATTTTATGTTCTTCATTAAGCTCTTTAATCCCATAACAAACATTCATTATGTAATCATTTATAGACTTATCCAAAATTGTACTAACCCATTTCTATTTAATTATTACTTGAGTATTGAAGCTTGAATCCTAAAATTGGTAATACCTTTGTTTTCTGACAATGTGCCTAGTTTGTTGAACAATAGTATCATTTATCTTCTTATAAATCATGATGTTAATTAACTTAGTGAAATTTATGATTCAATTCTAGTTTCTTGAAATTATTTCTTTATACATATCCATCCATGATGGTGCAGGAATTCTTACTTCTTTTCAATTAACTCATTGTTGATATAACCATCTTTATTAATCTTTTAGTATATTTAGACAATATATCACATTGCTTATACGAAGTCCTAAGCATTAGCTTTAACACAATTTTTGACATACATTGCCATGGTTTTGCTACCTTGAGGACAATGGAGTGGTGCAAGTCAGAGAAGGAGATAGTTGGGAGGCGTCTAAGATAAATGGAAAGATATATCATAGAGATGCCTAAAAGTCAACTGAAAGAATTGGGAAGGAGAGATGGATAAGTGGGGTTTTTAAGTGTATACTAAAAGCTAAGAGAAATGGCTTATGTGAAATATTTTACCAACTTCAAATGCCTAGATGAAGGCTATGAAAGTTTATTGGCTTAAACCAAATGATCTTAAAATAACCAAAATTTAATTTTTTTTTCATAATATTATTTAGTTTTGCAAGAGGTATGTTGTTCCAATGATTCTATAGAAATTAAAGTTCTTTAGAATGTTTTTGATTTTTGTTTTTTGTTTTGAAAGTTTATGCTTTTAGTTATGATTTTGCTTATTTGTATAGGCAAATTGTTGAGTTGGATGTGCCACTTGAATTATATATGGACCTTCAGATCGTTGGTGATCGAAACCTCAAAAAACTTGCATTTTCCTATGTTGTACATAGTATTGGACACATGAACAAAAAACATAGAAATGAAGCAAAAAATAAGAAGCTTCAAAATATTCTTTTGTCATTGCTACAGATGTGTAATGTCATATATACTCCATTTTTGTAGAGTTTTCTTAATTTTGTTGATTATAATAACTAATGTATGATTTCTTGTTTGAAAATTATGGTTTGATGATCGAACTACTATTGCTATTTGCAAAGCATGCTTTCAAAGTTTTTGAAGTTTGATATTTTCCTTATCTCTGCAATTGGTTAAGTCCCATTAGTTATCTTATTATGCCTTTTTTATTGTTTCTTTTTGCCGAACACATGGTCATGCTATCGGCTTTGTGTTTCCTTCTTGGTTATTAGCGTTTTGATGATGATGATGATAGTGAAGCCTCAAGTGATGAGGATGATGAATATATCCAAAATCCACAAATCATTCTTAGTAGGGAAGCTGTTTATAAGGCATGTAGTTGGTGTCTACAATTTATTTATTTATTTTGCTTTCTTGTGTGGAATGATGAAGATGCAATAAGCATGATATGATGTCATAGTTATTCCATATGATAATCTAGGTGGTGTATGAGTCCATGATATGTTGTGGTGTTAATGGTCAGCAAACAATGATTAACATATATTGCACTTTAACTTTGAGATGATGGGGCTTTCAAAATATTTGCATAAGGTGTTGGAATTTGGATCGAATAGTTTATATTGAAACTATTGTGCAAGTCTTGATTCAATAAAGTAAAGCCTTTTTGTTCTAGTTGCAGAAGTTTCAAACGAGTATTTAGTTTTTAAGTTTTATGTCGGTTTCCATCTACAAGGACGGTCATTCTAGCAAGTTATTCTTTCATTTGACTAATAAATGCTCTTTATTAATGCTCTAGAAATCCTAAATAATTAAAAACAAAAGTGTTATTCTGATCAAGTCTTTGTAGTTAGGTAAATTGGGTAAATATCTTTAATATTGACTTGAGGACATTCCATCAGTTTTTTGTGCCTAGTCATTGACTCAAAGTTTGTGCTTTGGTTAAGACATGCTTGAGTTAGTATAAGTGCTTCAGTCTATTTTTCACATCTTTTAATGGAATGCTATATTGGAAACGATTTTCTTGCTTGCTGATTTGCTATATTATTCTGATATTTTTTGCCCTTGTGTATTCAGAAGAGCAGTTTTTTGAGACAATGCTCATTCATCGTAAAGAATAACCTAATCACTTGGAGGTGGAGAAGTTGATATGCATAAATTCGAGAATTTTCAAATGTCATCGTTATACCTTAAGTAAAAAAATATTCACAGATGGCCTCTATAATTTGGTTGGGTGATATAAGCTTACCAAAAATATTTCAAAGAAATTGGTAATCAGAACTTCGATATGTATCTTCTCAATTTTAGCTCCTTTGCGTCAATTCCATCTATAGATTTTCATGTTGCTCACTCTGTTCTGTTGAACTTTGAGCATGAGTTTACATTTTTTTAACTGAAGTTTATGTTATTAAATTGAAAAAGACCTACTATTTCCACTGAAATGTCTCGATAGTCTCTCAAGTTTTTGTAGGATATTTTTTTCTTTTACCTACAGTCTATGTGATTACAAAAATGCTGGAGATGGTAATTGTATTGTAAGGAAAACATTGACTTATGGAACACTTTCATTGATTAACGCATGTTTCGTATGATCATTGCTTTAGAATTGGGTTAGGTACTGGAATTCCTAAATATTTTTCAAATAGTGATATCATTGTACATATTTGGGCACAACACAAGGGCACTACTTCGAGCAAAAAAAAGAAAAAGACAAAATTGCAACGTGTTGTTCGCGGTATGAAAAGGCAGCAACGTCAATCATCAAAAAAATGAAGTAGCACACCCCTACCCTCCTCTTATTCATCTTAAAGATGCACTGGTTAATAAACCTTGAATTGAAGTCCTGCTTTTTTTTTTGAAAATTCTTGTTCCAAGCCGTAATTCATACTGTCTAACTCCACAGGGCTTTACTGAGATGCTCCTCTCTCATCTTCAAGTATGCAATGAACGATTTGAGGTGGTTAGCTTTTTTGTCGATCTCCATGCAGTTATTTTTTGTCTTTCATAACCAGGAACCTATTAAATAATCAGATTTATACTTCTTGGCCATGATTGCTTCTATAATGGTGTTTTCTCCCTATTGTTAGTGATATCTGCTTCCCTTTACTTGGTTGAATGGTGATACCTTGTTTGATGGCAGTTTTTTGGTTCTCTTAGATTTTCCCTTTTCATTCTTGCCTTATAATTTTTTTTGCTTATTTTTAAACTTCTTTTTGAGGTTTTAGACTGTTTGCATGAGTTTGTTGGGGGTCATTATTATATATATAATTGATGATTGAATGAGGAACATTGAATTAGATTCATAGTTCATCTTTATTGTTAATATCTACTTGTTTGAAAATTTGTAATTGTACAATATTATCTAGGATTTTTAAATATTGTTGGATTTTTTGGCTTTTGTAAACATGCTAACGAATCTATGAAAAGCTTTAAAATGGGTCCATTTTTTTTGTCAAGCGAGGTTAATTCCACATAATGCATAATATATCAGCCTTTCAAGTAAAAAATGTTAAATATTCCTGTAGTTGAATTCGTATTTTTTTTAACAAAATGGTCTAATTTCATGGTCATGATCTGTTGAGCAGTAGCTAGTGCTTCCTTTTATGATATTTTTAATTTTAAAAATCTTTATTAAGAATTGTTGAAATTTTGTTTGAAGCCTATGATCACAAAAAGCAATTGTCAAATTAATTGCTTTCTAAGATTAGAATCGTACTTCTTTGCATATTCATTTTGATTCTTCTTTTGGCTGCTTAGAGATTGAATTGTAAAGTGGATAATGTCTTAGGGCTGGTATAGAATGTCATCAAATATGTTGGATTGGGGTGTGCATTTTTCCCACTACACCAATTTTTAAGAGTTCTGATTGAAGAAAAATTTTAATCTCAATTTCTTACCATTGATAATTCCTTGAGTACATGGCAGTCTATTTCATTTCATTTCCCTTCCAGAAGTGACTTCTATTTTGATATGAATGCAGTGAGTTATTCATATTAGATAATAATACTAAGAATGATAGGTTTGGTTTTGGATTCCATTAACTGTATTTGTTGGTGGAGCTATCTTTAATTATGGATAGACTAAATTTAACTTCCTACCAATTTGCAATTCGAGTAAATAATGAATCAGTTTGTGCATGATCGTTCTCATCTTGAGGTGTTTTATACTCTTTTTAGATATTGAATATTTTGTCATTACTGAGTGGTGTACTGATTTCAATCTGCTGCTTGTGTTCTATTAGGCAATTGCTGTTGGGTTAAATGTGGTACGTGAGATGTGTTTGATGATGCCATTGGTATGTGTTCTATTCATCTAATTGGGTTTCTATTGAACTTGTTATTCTTTGAAGCAATTTTGTTTGTCAATTGTTTTGGACTATTGTCGAGTACTTTTGTGTTGTTTTAATGGATGCTTTTGTCCTTGATTGGTTTCCTTTGTGAAGAATTTTTGTGTCCAACTTCGTTTATTCCCAGATGGTGTTGGCTTCCAAGTCGCTCCCCTTGAAAGTGATAGCATTGTATGCCTTTCTGCCAGCATCCAATGTGGTGCAGGTGGAAAAGAGCTGTTGGTAATCCAACAGTGTCCATGCACCCCTAAAGTTCACATTTATTGTATTAGCACTTTTGATGGTCTAATTGTCACTCCCCGTTTGGCTTAATATTAAAATATACCAACAATATCAAAATACCATACAATAAAGAGAGCATGTGACAAATCTAAAGGACACAATTCCAAAATTGAGTTGGGGTGATGAAAAGCATAAAATATCCAATATAATATCTAAAGATAAAATAACAGCATAGAAAGCAGCAAATGTGATCTCAAGCTATCAATTGAAAGATAAGTTGAAAAGTATATAAATGTATTTTTTGTCAACTAAGTATAACAATTGTCTTCACATTTAATGTCTTTCACAAAGTTTAAAAAATAATATGCTATTTAATTCAAAATCTAAAGTTATATTTTAAGAACTCTTAGCTTTGTATATGCATGTATTTTGGCTTATAATATAAGTAAATAAGCATAATATACTTAATTTGTAAACTACTAATTGCAAGAAGATAAAATAATATGGATGTCTGGTTAAATAAAGATGGAGCAATAATTAAGAATAATTTATGCTATCAATAAAAGATATAAAATGCTGAATCATTGTTTATATGCTCATAATACACATAATTGTCGTATAATATTAATATCATATATTATTTTTTCTTGTTCTCATATTTGTATTCTATTTATTTTATTTTTAAAATTTTTTTTACTTATTTTTTTAAGATTTTAATTTTTTCATATGATCACTATTCTCATACAGGATTCCATATCAGATTATTTAACATGGAGCCATCGTTCATATTGTCTAGTATTTGGTAATACATGGTGCTGTACTTGTCGTGCTATGGCTCACAATTTTGCTACTACAGACCATAGGGGAGATCCTATCATACACCATTGTATGATTGCAAACATTGTTTAGAACCCTGTATTCATGGTGGAGGGTTTTTTGTTTTTTTGTATCTCATAATTTAGGTACCAACAATACAAAATGTGATTCTCTCATATCAAACATTCGCGAGATGCGGTCATAGAGAAATGATCACATTCTTATTTCATCTTTTTCATGTTCTAGATTTATTTAGTCAATCATTCTCTCTTTTTTTATAATTACTTTTTCTATCATATATTTCTATTTTTTATTTCTATTTTTTATTTTATTTTTTAATTACCATATGTGTGTGTATATAATTATAATATGTTGTCATATAAATCATAACATAAGTAATGATAAATATATGTTTTGTAGTATGCTCATATCAAGTACATCACAATCCAAAATAATATTTTAAAATAATTTATCAATTTAACTAACTTATATTATAGTTTTAGTTATTTCATATGATGACTCTTTTATGTCACTTTTATTGCCTTTTCATTTTTTTATCTTTTCTTTTTTATAATTTTTATTGCATGCTGTTAGTAATTATTTATATTTTATTCATAAGATTTTTGAAATTCTTAAAAATTATTTTAAGTTTTTTGATTATTTTCCTAAACTATATAATTTTATACAATAAGTATTCACAAACATAGTTACAAAATGTTTTTAAATAACAACAAGGTTGATCTTATCAAATATAACTATAACATTGCCCATAATTCAGGTGCCAATGATTGTAAAGATGATTCTCTCATATCGTAAGGTATATTTTTGCTTGTCATATTGTGCAATTAATCCTATTGTATGGTATGTGACATAGACTTTCTTAACAACACTACCAAATTCAACCCAGTATTTGGTTACTTCAAAACCATCGCTCGAGCAGCTCAATAAAAAATTTAACAGCATTCCAAGGAAAAAAAATCTCAGTCAAAAGTATACTTTTATCAGTCCTTTTTATGTAATCCAAGATATGAGCTCTTTTATGAAACTCTTTTCCCAGATTGAAGTAGTTTCTATTGTGACTTTCTTAGGTGAAGCTTTGCTTATTGCAACCTCCATACCCAAGCACAAGCTATTATCTTTTTCTTTTCTCCCAAGCTCTTCTTTTTTTCTCAGACCTCCTCATGCATAGATCATAGCTAAAAAGCATTGGGGAGGGTAAGCATATTTTTTTATAATAATAAAGAGGATTATATAAAATATTGTTTTAATTTTCTTTTTAAAAATTTATAAAATAATTTAAAAGACTTTAAAAAATCACAAATAATGTACTGGTAGATATCTCATTTCAAGATTTTCTCAATGGTTTGCCCAAGTTTCAAATCTAGCTATTAGCCACATGATATTTTTTTTGAGATGCATCGAAATATATTGATTTCATAGTGTTGGATCTATACAGTTTACATTCAACATTAAATGCAGAAATGCAAATGTATTTTATAATTAAATAAATTTGGCTATCATACTAATGCTCTTACATTTGATGCAATTGCCTTTCAATTATACCTAATTATGCAAACAATTTAATTAAAATGGCTTGGATACTGCCAAATGCACTTTTCGAGAAGTAGCAGCATATGTAAAAAACTAGTTAGTGCACATGACGATATAGTAATAAATACTACAACTTTCCATGAATTACACCTTTGAAAAGATGGAAATATATGTGATTTAAGTGCCTGCATATCTTAAACAAGCATTCAAAGGAAAGGAATAGTAATATTGTTCAGATGTGTGATAGATAGATAGTTGGAACTAATGCATTTTGGAATTTGCACCTTATATATTTACTCAAGCACTTCTGTGACATCATGAATCCTTGTCTCTTTACACGATGATTTCCCTTCATATTTGCATATCAGTGGTAATTTATGAACTATTTTTCAGTTTTCAATTATGATATACAATTTCTAATTGGAACTAAAAAAATGTTTCTAGGTGATCAAAACCTAGGAAGCAAGATTTATTTGTATTTACAGACAGCCTAAACTAAGCTGTTGCTCTTTCATTCTTGGTCTTCATAGCAACATAACAATATTTGGATCCCTTTATTTTTTTTTACTACAGCATGAAAAGAGTAGTTACCATCATCTTTCTTAATTTTTGTTTTTTTTCATTGTGATATAGTTGATGAATGAAGACCATCTTCAAGACTTGGCCTTGTACAAAAAGTCGCTTGAGAATGCTGTTTCAATTGCTGCATGCTCCTTGATCATATTATTAAGAGAGGTATGTTTTTGTCTTCGCTATTTTTTTACGACATCCTTAACGGTGCAATTAAAAAAGAATGACAAATTTGTTATATTTTTGAAAAAAAAATTCAATTTTCTTTTTTCATTTCTATAAATATGCTCTTCATTTTTGGTCAAGAAAGACTGAGGTCGTCCCATTGATTCAAAAGCCAGACCAAAAGCATTTGGAGAAGTCAGTGTTGCCAATGACGTGCCTGGTGTTGAGTTACATAAAAAAGACGATGATAAGCTTTTATATAGTAGTTCTGAGGATAAAATGGCAGCTTATGGTTCTGAAGTTGAAAATGATTCCTCACCAGTTGACATTGATATCTATGCTAGAGTTGCATATGAAGAAGATGAGGATTTTATAGAAAATGATGTAGAGTGAGACAATGAATTTTTCCCTGAAAGTGAACAATCTAGTTGTATTGATGGTTTCGAAGATGATGCCTATAGGAATGACAGTGATGAAGAAGGTTCAGATGATGGGGAATTGGCCAATGTTTGTGACATTGAAGAATTGAATGAAGAAATAGAAGTGCAAGCCATACGTATTGATGGGAAAGATGAAGAAGCTGACCATGGGAAAGATCCATCAAATAGAAAGAAGAGGAAGCCAGGAAATTTTGTTGATTGTTTGAATGCTGTTGATGCAAGTCCACGTTCTCTTCAAAGACTTGCAGTAATCAAGACTGCTGAAGTTTCAACTGATGAAGCTGATGGTATTGACTTCAACCGTATCAAAGAACTAAAGGTAGACTTCATCTTTTTTCTTCTATATTCAATTTTCTCAGAGCATAGAATGAAAATCACTTTAGAGATGTAATCTTAAGTGACCTCTCTTTTGGAGTACAAACTAATGCCTCTCTTTAAAAAGAAATTATATATGGTGCATCTATTTCTAAATTTGTACCTCAAAATACAAGAGAAGCCTGGAGGAAAGAATTTTTTTAATTGGCCATGTTGGATGGTTTCTACCTTTTTTTGTGAGTAAATGTTTTGGAATCAATAGACATTCCAAGAGACCATATTAT
The DNA here is from genome assembly GCA_023846275.1 of Vanilla planifolia. NCBI lineage: Eukaryota > Viridiplantae > Streptophyta > Magnoliopsida > Asparagales > Orchidaceae > Vanilla > Vanilla planifolia. Next base: position 67,668 of record JAIUJO010003772.1, on the reverse strand, counting down.
TATGGTAAAAAGTGAGCACTCAAAAATAAAATGTAAATAATAGTGTGGTTACCATTCAAAATAAGGAAAGGCTAGTCGTAAAGCGTTATAATAAGTAGAACTAAACTTAGAAGGAATACTTGAACCAATGGTAAGGTTGAAGGCAACAAGGTCATTTTTACCTTTTTCTTAATACAAGTCATTTAAACTATACCAAACGGATGTTAAGAGCACTTTCTTAAATGTTGTTATTTAGGAGAAAGTGTATGTAGGATAATGGGACTACATTCAACATTTTCTTCATCAAAATTATGTGCATAAGCTAATGAAAGAATCATATGAATTACAACAAGATCAAAGATCCTGTTAGGTAGAAGTTTTCTTTAAAACATTATTTTAGGATTAAAATGTAGATAGGACTTTGTTCATCATGAACTATGCTAATCAACTCCTTCTAATCAAGGATTATATAAACAATATCATATTTGGTTCAACCAACTTGGACTTATGTGAATGATTTAGTGAGCATAAAGGTGTTTGGTTCAACTTGAACATAATGGGTGAGGTTACATATTTCTTTGGATTGAAAGCTAAGGAGGATAAGAAAGGTAACCTTGTATCCAAAATCAAGCATAAAAATAAGTTGTTAAAATTGTGTGAACATGAGAACATCAATTGCATTTCTACTTTCAAGAGTCCCCACCTTACTAGTGAAAAAACATGAGAAAGGAAAACAATTAGATTTCAAGGTATACTTAGAAATGACACATTCTTTACTTGATTATTAGAACACCTGGCATAGCTTTTAGTGTCGCACTTTTTTTTATCAATTTCAATCAAGCCCCAAGGACTTCCGTCTAGAAGTTATAAATAGAATATTTTGATAATTGCTTGAAGCAAAGGTGTTAAGCTTTTGGTATCCCAAAATTGTCTTATGTCATGATCTTATACAATAAGGATACAAAGATTATGTATGTTCTTGAGTACATCAGAAAAACATTTTAGGTAATTAATCATTTTTTGTACCTCTTAAACTAATGATCTAGCAAAAAATACGAAACTGTTGTTTTAGAAAAAAAAATGAACCATAATATATAGCATTAGGAGGATTTCTAGTAAAAAATGTTTTGGTTTCAAAAATAAATTGTGTGATATGGCATTACATTTACAAACAATTCCCATAAAATATGACAATTTGAATGCTTTTTTTTTAACTGAAAGCGTTATAAAGTACTGTTCGATTGAACAAATTGATTTTAAGTAACATTTCATCATGGACTATGTAGATTGAAATATAATTGACATATAATTTGTTGCTAACAACATGCAACAAGATAGCACCTTGAAGACCGTCCTTGTAGATGGAAATCGACATAAAACTTAAAAACTAAATACTCAGTTGAAACTTCTGCAAACAAAAAGGGTTTTCCTTTATTGAATCAAGACATGCACAATAGTTTCAATATAAACTATTCAATCCAAAAACCAAGGCCTTATGCAAATATTTTGAAAGCCCCATCATCATCTCAAAGTTAAAGTGCAATATATGTCAATCATGGTTTGCTGACCATTAACACCACAACATATCATGGACTCTAAGACCACCTAGATTATCATATGGAATAACTATGACATCACGTCGTGCTTATTGCATCTTCACCACTTCATACAAGAAAGCAAAAAAAAAAAAAAAAAATTGTAGACACCACCTAAATGCCTTATAAAAAAGCTTCCCTACTAAGAATGATTTTTGGATTTTCGATATATTCATCATCCTCATCACTTGAGGCTTCACTATCATCATCATCATCATCATCATCATCATCAATAAGCCAATAACCAAGAAGGAAACATACTGCCAATACCATGACCATGTGTTCGGCAAAAAGAAACAATAAAAAAGGCATAATAAGATAACTAATGGGTCTTAACCAATTGCAAAGATAAGGAAAATATCAACATTCAAGAACTGTGAAAGCATGCTTTGCAAATAGCTTTAGCAGTTCGATCATCAAACCATAATTTTCAAAAAAGAAATCATACATCAGTTATTATATTCAACAAAATTATGAAAAATCTGCAAAAAATAGAGTATATATGACATCATGCATCTGTAGCAATGAGAAAAGAATATTTTGAAGCTTCTTATTTTTTGCTTCATTTCTATGTTGTTTGTTCATGTACCGAATACAGTGCACAATATAGCAAAATGCAAGTTCTCTGAGGTTTCGATCACCAACGATCTGAAGGATCATATATAATTCAAGAGGCATGTCCAACTCAACATCTGCCTATACAAATAAGCAAAACATAATTAAAAGCATGAACTTTCAAAACAAACAAAAAAAATCAATAAAATGCTAGAGAACTTCAATTTTTGTAGAATCATTGGAATAACATACCTCTTGTAATACTAAATAATATTATGAAAAAAATTCCATTTTTGTTAGTTTAAGATCATTTGGTTTAAGCCCATAAACTTTCATAGCCTTCATCTAGGCATTTGAAGTTGGTAAAATATTTCACAAAGGACATTTCTCTTAGCTTATAGTATACACTTAAAAACCCCACTTATCCATCTCTCCTTCCCAATTCTTTCAGTTGACCTCTAAGAAACTCTATGATGTATCTTTCCATTTATCTTGGATGCCTCCCAACCATCTATTTCTATTGCTTGTACCTCTCCATTGTCCTCAAGGTAGCCAAACCATGGCAATGTATGTCCAAAATTGTGTTAAAGCTAATGCTTAGGACTTCCTAAAAGCAATGCATTATATTGTCTAAATATACTAAAAGATTAACAAAGATGGTTATATCAACAATGAGTTAATTGAAAAGAAGTAAGGATTCCTGCACCATCATGGATAGATACGTATAAAGAAATAATTTCAAGAAACTAGAATTAAATCATAAATTTCACTAAGTTAATTAAACATCAAGATTCATAAGAAGATAAATGTTACTGTTGTTCAACAAACTAGGTACATTGTCAGAAAACCAAGGTATTACCAAATTTAGGATTCAAGCTTCAACACTCAAGTAAGAATTGAAATAGAAATGGGTTAGTACAATTTTGGATAAGTCTATAAACGATTATATAACGAATGTTTGTCATGGGATTAAAGAGCTTATTGAAGAACATAAAATGATTGTAACAATTTCTTATCATTACTTCAAAAAACAAAAAACATTTTCTTAATTCTACAAGGGAATCATCATGAACTCAAATTTATTATTACTATGATATTTCCCTCACATGCTCAAAAAAGCATTAGAAAAAGAAAAAAAAGAAGCTTGCATTGTACATATTGAAATTATGAAAAACATGTATAACAAAGCAATGATGAGTGTATAAGGAGGCTTTATATTGATAAGGCATTTGAAAAGAATAAAAATAAATAAAAATTATATATATTAAAAATAATTTTGCACGCCTATGGAGAATATGTTAATAATTTCTTAACTACAATTGAATTTCATTATGGCTATTCTTTAAGTCCTTGGGTTTGTTCATAAACTTAATTTCAAAAATTTTTTCTACTTATACACAAAAAGCATCAAAAACATTTTGAAAATTTCTCACAACTCCAATTTTTGCACATAAAAAGATAATGCTTCATATGTACTTCTGCACTCTTTCTTTCATAAAACTTTTTAACAACATAACCAATAAAAGACATCTTTAATTTTATATTAATTGTTGATGCAATTGTAAAATTTAAAATAAACAATTATTATGCATTTTGCTAATAATTTTATACCAATTGATAAGACTAACCAAAGAGATAAATCAAAACTGAGACTAAGCAAATAGATTAAAAGACTGAGTCTATGAACAATGACATTGAAATTTAAATGGTATCGAATTTGTAGTTCTTATAATAAATATAAGGAATTTATATTTAGACAAGTAATTCCAAAAACATATTGATTGTAATAGTTATCATAAAAAAGGAACAATACAAAATTTACTCATTTTGAGCCTATACTTCATAATGATAGAAAATTTAACAAAACAAATGTCACTAATATGATCCAAGCATCGAACAAATAAGATAAAAATAAAACGTACTTCTGAGTGTTGTGTCATCAAAATATCACACTCAAGAATAAAGGCAAATTTATATGGTTGAATAGTATCAAATGTCAATGTATGAGTACAAACACACAAATAGAATAATTACTATAGAGATAAAGCTTTTAAGTTTGAAGAGTAATTTACTATAAGAGAGAAAGTTGACATTCTACTAATTGAAGACAAGCCTAAAGAAAATCAATCTAGATGGTTTGGCTATATTAAGAAGTTTACTTTGTCATTCTATAAGAGAAGTAGATTACTGAATCTTTCTTATAAAAAAGGAAAAAATATAGAACTAAAAAAATGACTATTGACTATTGGAAATGGCTTTAACAACTTTGGATCCAGAAGAAAGGTAGTTAATGAAAAGAAATAATAGCATCATAGAATCAATGTATCTTACCTCACTTGATGTGTTAAAGGACTGTTGTTGTAATTATAATAACAGAATATGAATTCGGTGTTGGTAGTCTAAACCTTTTTAATATAGGAATCTAGCAAAAGATATTTACAGCCTCCCAAGAAATAGTTAAGATTCTATATTTAAGAAATCATGGGAAAAAAGTGCCTATTTTAGTCTTTGCAGAGGGAAATCAAATTTTTACCTTGACAAACAATTAGAAAGGCCTAATCATGTCTAACAACTTATCAACAATTATAATCTTCTCTTAAAGCTCAATGAAGTTGAAGTTTCCCATTTTCTCCAACGCCCAGTTCAAAATATAACTTTAATAAGTACAAACAAAAGATATTTCCACCCATTAAAATGTTGAACATAAATATGTTGAATAATGGTGGCCCTCAAAATTGAAGTGTACAAAAACTATAACATATTCGACCAAAAACTAAAATGAAATAACAAACCTTCTCAATGACAAGGAGGATGATGGCTTGTGCTAGATTGGAATGAAGGGAAGACGGGAGGGTCTAAACTTCGGATTGAAGAAGATGAAAGACTAATGAGAAAATTCAGCGAGGCTTCGGGGATAGTATGGGGTCATGTGCTCCAGGAACATCGTAAGGTCATCGAGATCCTTTGAGACCACCGAGTCTGACAGCGAACTGAGCGCGGATTGTTGAAGGAAGAGATGTAGGGAAGATTCGAAGTGGCGTAGACAAGGAGAAGCTCTACCTCGTATCCTTATGGGTCCAGCTTCATCATGGATTGAAGCAGAGGAAGGCTCAGCCTATCAGCTACCTTTCCAGATGTAGAGAAGGAATCCGATAAGAGGAGGTTTGCCACCGTCGCCATTTCTACAGATCAATTAACAAAACCCTATTCGAAGGGAAGCTTAGAAGAACCAAGCTAAGGATCTTATGTGGTTTTGGGATGAAAAATGTTTAAAAACAAAAGATAATTACTATATATTAATAATTTATTAAACAAAAGAACGGAGTATTGTTTTGAATTTGCTTGGCGACACTAGGATTGCTCTACACGTTAGTACGGGATTAAAATTTTTAAAATATTTTAATAAAAATAAATTTAATAATATATTTAATTAAAAGATTGTTGTATTATTACTAAATTTCGAAAACAATAGTATTTTTTGTTATATTATGATTAAATTATAATCTATCAATAAGCACACCTTTATTGATAATATTTATTACAATTTTAAGATGCATAAATGTGCAACACAAATTTTTGTTATCAATTTATTTTATAATTATATGATAATTAATAGAGATGTAAAGTTTGAGAACCTTTATTGATAATACCAATAGCTTGAGGTTGGACAATCAAGGCTTAATTGCCATCGCTTACAATGTTATCATCCAAGGAGATAATGCACATGATTCATCCATCTCGTACCCATGTCTTGTAGTAATGTTGGCACCTAAGGAGGTAAGTGTAAAGTTTAACTATCCTTTTGACAATGTCTTGTGTCGCCACATGCAACACAACCTTCCAGGAAATAAAAGAAGAAAGATAATATTTGGTCATTCTTTGTTGATGCACAAACTCAAATAGGAAGTGACATTTAGGGTTAATTGAAGGCAATAAATTTTCCTACTTGAAGAACAAATTTTTTCTAAAGAGAAATAGAATTTTAGTTTATTCCCCTAGTTTTTCTCGTCCTCCTTTGTGATCCTCGACTTAGGAGACCCCAAGTTATTACCTAATTTTTTTAATAATCGCACTCAATAAAAATCTTTACCAAGTTTTTGTTTATTCCCTTGAATCTAAGTTTTACATTAACATTTTTTAACATCATTTGTAAGAAACTAGATAAGTAAGCTAAAATGGAGACTAAGAATCTATGATATTGTTATTTGAAAGAGAATCTCTCAAAACTTTTGGTTAAGAAGCAAGCAAAGTTACTTACATTTCCACCTCATTAGTTTGTAATATTTCTCCTTCATCCACCACAATCATTTCCATTTATTTTAATATCAAATAAAATATTTTACCAAGTTTATTTCTTCTTATAATTTAAAGGGGGCATATAAGGTAATTTAATAACTCTTGCAAGGGAGACAACACCAAATCCCTCTCTTCTATCGAGAGCCCCTTTAGGTTCTTAGTATCACTCTTTGACATAATCACTTTGCTTCCATTTTAACAAATTTTATACCTTATAATCCTTCACAACATCATCTTATTGACACCACAATAATTATTTATGAATCAAAGTCTACCATCTCTCCCCTAGTTAAATTTTTTTTGCCCTGACTTAATCGTAAATGTAACAACCCTCAAATCTCAAACTATATCAAATAGAAAAATTTTATATTTAAGTAAAAAAGATTGTGACAAAGTATTATTAAACTTAATCAAATTAATTTCTTAAAATATATTACTTCTATATAAAAATATGAAAATATATTATTTTATATAAAATTATTAAAATAACAATAAAGTGCTCATAATGTATCACAAGTTCAAACTTAGTAAAAAATATATTATTTGAGTATATCAATAAATAGAACCCTTGGGAGGTGAACTCAATGACATTGAGTTTGTAATTTTTAAAGATCTAAAAAATTTCTTATAAATTATTAAAGATACATGTATAAATGTAATTGTCAAATGGACATGTAAGATAGTTTTAAAATTTTAAAAATTATGATTTATGTCAAATCTAATTAGTAGTTGATAAATTTATAAATATTAAAGTATAAAATTCATCACGTTAAATTTATAATTTTAGAAATTTTTGCTTAAATTAAAACTAATTAGTGAATAATATATTTATAAATATATAAATATTAGATTTTGATGGGGTATATATGTAATTTTTGGATATCATTATAGAAAAATATTAAATAAGAGGATATATTTGTAAATAATATAATATCTTGGTGATAAAGATGTCATATGGAAACCCATGGGAATAAGATTTTCAAATTCTCAACAGTCATGGTATGAGTAAGATAAAAAATGATTTTATTCACCCTTACTTCCCAAGCTTAATTCAATAGTGAGCATTGAGGTGTTCAGGTCATCACGATCTTGTTGTCTCGGATTAAAAATAGGTCTCGTAAGCCCAATAGATGCTAAGTTCAAGTGAACTTATGTGCTCCAATGAGCTTTTTCATATAAGAAAACTGAGAAGCAAAGTTGTGCCATTAGAGGAGAGTTGCAATGGTTGAATCATCGATGATGTAAGTTCTATATTTTTCTATTATTTTGCTATGTTGAATTCATTGAAGAAAGAGGAGATGTGGTATCACAATATATGATAAGCTTATGATAAAGCTATGAGAAGTTTGTCAAAAATAATATTATTTGTCAATTTGCTAAATCACACTAATACTAAGAGCACAATTATTGTTGCATAAATGAATCTATCATACAAAATAATATAAACATCATATAGTATGATCTATTTCAGTTGAAAGAGAATTGATAAGTCTAAATAGGTAGATTAGTACAATGTTGGTGATCGTAAGGTGCAATTTTAAGTTATATAATTTTAACAGAGTTGAATCATATAATATGATGCATTTATTAAATTAGTATGGAAAGCAGATGATGTTATTAGAGAGAAATAAAACAATTTGGTAAAATAGGATTAGTCATATGATACAATCATTAAAGAAGTCTCCATATCATATAGTGCAATTATATGGATCATAGTATATCATAAAAAATATATTAAAATATAAGGAGTCAAATTGGAACATATAATACAATATTATTATTGTAGAGTGTGATAGTTTTATTAGATTTTTAGATTCAAATAAACTAATATATTAGGTAATGAGGAATAAAGCGGATCGTGTAATACAATAATGATATCATATATGTACGATATAATATAGATTACTTAATTCTAGATAATTGGATGATACAATTTAAAGAATTGTTAAAGTATGATATAAGTAACAACTTAATGATAAAAAAAGAATTTACATGATAGCATTATTTTAGTTAGAAAAATTAGATAACATGTTATGTAACATGATAGTATTATTTTAGTAATATTTTTTTAACATATTTTATTATAAATTTTTTTTAATAAATAAAATTTTAAAATATAAATAAATTTATAATTTGTGATCTAACATAATTTTATTTTATTTTGTTTCTTTAAAATTATATTTGCTATGATGGAAAATACTTATATATTATAGTTTTGTATGATATTAATGATTTTTATATTACTTGGTACATGACTTTATTAATTACATGATTTACATTATTTTGTTCATGTATTTGTTACATGGCATCATAGAAAAAGTAAATAAAAGCAATATAAAATAAAAACAGTTAAAATATAAATAATGCATATTAGTTTTGATAAAAATAAATATTCTAACATATATATATATATATTAATGATTTTTTATATTACTTGGTACATGACTTTATTAATTACATGATTTACATTATTTTGTTCATGTATTTGTTACATGGCATCACAAAAAAAGTAAATAAAAGCAATATAAAATAAAAACACTTAAAATATAAATAATGCATATTAGTTTTGATAATAATAAATAGGCTGACATATATATATATATATATATATATATATATTTCAATAGTTTTGATTAACATATCATATGATATTATATAGCTTAAAAATAAAAATAAAAAATAGCTTTTTAAAGATATTGCCCTCAATAATATGCCAAGGAGATGTTATGGTATCGATCTTCAAATTAGACATATTTTAGTGTGTATTATGTTATTGATCACACAAAACCCAGTAGATGTTATTATAAAGTATTGATCTTCAGATTAAATATATGCCTAGTGTGTGTATTATGATGTCAATATTTATAATGGATGATACTAAGCTAACCAAATTTTAACATAAGATATAGCTACCATAATTACCATAGGGCACTAAACCTAAGGAGTTTTCGTGGAGTATCAATATTTGGATTAGATATCTACCTAATATTATTTAGATGGATTAAATATGATGAGTAGAGGCTATATATTGATATAATTATTGGATCTAATGTGAATAATAATTTAAAGAATACTGAACTTGATGATTATATAAAATATTAAAAATTAGAAATAATAGAAAAACTAGTATTTATATTTTATGTAGTTTACTTATAGTATGCATGACATTTAGTATGATTTCAAACTTACACAAGTGGTTTATTATCATGGTTATGATATGGATTTTATTTTATTCAACATATTTGTTTTTTTTAGCTTTCTTTATGTTTAGTTGTCTTATTGGATTTATCTTTTGAAATATTTAAATATCATTTGTACTTACACACAGATCATGCATCCATTAAATAGAGATTTGGGGATTTGGCACCAAGAGAGAAGACCATACTCTTAAGATTTTAGAGTGAGAAATACTTAGTATAGATTGGGTAATTGAAAGTAAAATAAAACATCAATTTGAACTTTATATATATTGTTATACAATATATATCTATATTATATTATGATGATAATTTATTTGCACGATTTTATTTTAGTTAGTACTAAGGATTTTGTGATATCGTCATGTCTCTACAAAGAATTTACTTTCCTCACTCAATATTTTATATGCATAAAACACTTGATTTTTTTTAATTAAGTGATTAGGTTGGTACCTGACATTAAGACAATACCAACTCTACTTTATTAAGGATTCCTCTATCACTTTGATGAGAAATCCAACCTATTGTAGGCATACGAGTATGGTCTATACATTTTTTATGAGACTTCTCCTAATAAGTAGATCTTACCAACTCTAATTACCTAACTTTTATTTTTATTTTGTTAACTCAAACCCTTGTATTTTTTTAATGGAGTTCAAGATTATTAATTATTTACAAGCCATTTCAAGACATATAAATGAAAGTTTTTTCAATTTTTTAAAAAATGTAACTTCCAAATGATTATAGAAGTAGTCTCCAATATCAAATTTCTCTCTTAAGTCATAAGACAACATATTTTCTATCTTCTTTACTTGATGCATTAAACCTAAGTAGTTCTTTGAATCAGTCATTAATCTAAGATAACATTAATTGGAGCCCCTTCAATTCTCTAATTCTTCAATGATGCTTGTGAGGAAGCGAATCAAGAAAATTGTTGCATTACCCAAGTGAGAAATCTTTAACTTGGATTCTCCATTGTGCTCACTAGAAATCTTTAGAAGAATTTTGTTGCTCATTAATGAGAAAGAATTCTCCTTCACACTTATTGTGAAGCCAAAAGGAAAAACATATTTGCCTTAAAAGTGTCTCATCCAATGGCAAAAAAGACCAAGACTTGATAAGAACATTCCTCAAAAAGCTTATCCAATTGACCACCACCCTGAAAGCTACTAAGCCCAACACGTTGACACCTCTAAATGCACCACCTAAAGAATTATTGGCACAATAAAGAGAAAGGGCAAATGCCTAAAGTTGAGGTAAGTCTTAATGCACAACTAAGGCAAAATAAAGTTATGTAAATTCCATGATGAAATGGAAATTGTTGGTAACTTGCTATAATTTGCTTTATTATATATTTACTAAATATTAGAAGAACACTTCATTATTATTTGTGAATATTTATGTTGATAATTTGCTATAATTTGAAACAAGGGGATAATGTGGTTGTACTCATCTCCATGAGCTTTATCTATTTAAATATTATTTTTTATAATTTTAAATATTATTTTCTAAGGGTTTGGCATGCTCTTAGAGACATTTTGATTCATACTTAATTTGACGATTTAAGATGTTACACTCATTTACCTTAGTGCCTTGGAATGCAACTTTCATATATAATTTATCTTATTTCTTTTAATTTTTTAATTGGTTTGGATATATTACTATGTAAATCTTTATTACTTTGCATGTGATTTTTGAATCACTTTAATCTAGTTATATTACATTGACTGAATTTATCTCACTTATGTTTCAATAAATATTTACTTAATTTTTAAATAATAATCTTTTTTTAAGCATTTATATATTAATAATAGTAAAAGGATTTTTCATTAATAAAACATATACAAATGATATCATGTTATGCTAATGCTCAAATCATCATGTCATTGCAAAATGTTAGATTAGAGTTTAGTAAAACAACTCTCTTATATCATAATTAATTAGTTATCGTATCTAATGGTTTTGAGATATTGCTTTCTTGGACACTCCTTTTTCTTTATCTTCTCTTCTCATTTTTTATACAATTCATATTATATTTTGTCATCATTGCCAGTTTTTATGAAAAAGCACTTACAAAAACTATTTCAAATAATCTTTAAACAAGACGATATACTTCAACATTTTTAGCTTCATATTATATGGTGTGATCTCTATATCAAATCATATGATCCATGGCATATATAGGCCAAATTACTGATTATATGGGAAATTTCTATTAGACCTCCTTCTAAACCCATCATATTCATCTGGTCAGCTCATCATACTTGTATGATGTTAACAATCACTTGTCAAAGAAAGGATTAAATAAGGCAATTGTTATTGTGTCTTTTCTAAATCAATTGTGTTTGTTTAGTTAATTTAGCACAATAAAACAGTGATCAACTAATTGAGCCATTTACACAAAGCCAAAGCCCCATCACTGGTTATGTTTTATAGATTGTATCAAATGATTTGGTTGATTGCTTGGTTGAATCATAACAGCTAAAAGCTAACAAACTCAACCATAAATCCACCAAAATCATGCAAGATCCACTTCGAAAACACCCCAAATAGCAAATATATGATTTATGAAGATGAACTCAATTATGAACTTACCTTAATATGTGATTCTAGTAAAGTGATGTTAAAATTTTTTTTTCTTCATTTTGCTTTTTTTTTCTTTTTCTCTATGGTTTCTTTGAATTCCTAAAAGATCTCAAGCCAAATCTCTTTTAACACTCTCCCTAAGCACTTTCTATTCATGCTTCAATTATGCACTACTGAACATTACCAAAATGCTCAAGACAATAGAGAGCATTCTGTTGTTTAATAAGAGTGTTATTTTATTATTTAGCCTAAATTTCTTATCTTTTTATTTTTTTTTTTTAATTTTAAATATTTATAAAAATTTTAAATAGAGAAGAAAAGAAAATTGGCACTTCATGAAAATTCTTGAACAAAAGTGTTTCAATGGCATTAAGAATATGAAGGAGTTAGAGAATTTCTCATAGAAAATGGACAAATACTTAATCTACTCATGTGATGGATGCATAGAAAGTGATCATTTTTACCATGTATCTCATTGGAGATACAAAAGTATGATAAAAAATGTAGAGTGTTGATGATGCAAATGATGGAATGATGAAAATTTATATATAAGAAAAATTTAAAAGAGAAATAAAAGATAAATTTCTCCCTTACAACATTTTTTGGATGGCTAGTGATGCCTTCAAAAGGTTAAAGCATAGTGGATTCATGAAAGATTATGTAAAGAAATTTTGTTCTTTGATTCTAGATATTTAAAATATATCTAAGAAAGATAAGCTTTTCAACTTCTTGTATTGGCTACAACTATGGAAACAATTGGAGCTTTTTTTTGGTAAAATGTGAAAGATTTATCAAGCATAATCATTATTGTCGATGCACTTGTAGACTAAGAGTCTCTGAAGTTTTAGATTCCCTTCAAAATCTAGAGGAAAAGACAAGAAAAAGAAAGGAGAGTAGAAGTGTGATGCAAAGAAGTTTGGTAGGCACGAGAAAAATGAAGGAAATGAAAGCAAAAGTTACCTTCTTTCCATGGTACAAGTAACTCTAATAATCAACAAGGTTGTTCCTTGTGTAATGAACCTCATCATGCTCAAGATTGTCCTAAGCGAGAGAAGCTTAATGCTCTTATGGTTGAGAAAACCAATGAGGAATTTGATCGAGAAGTTGTTGTACTTGTCAATCTTTTGTAAATGCTGGATCCTTTAATTGTTGGTTTAATCAACTATTAAACACAATGAGTAATGATGTGATAGTTACACGCTCTATGTTGATGCACATCTTGATGAAAGCAAATGGACAAGAAATTATGGCCATGTTTCATATGGGTGCGACACATACATTTGTGAATACTATGCTTGTTTAGAAATATAGATTGCAAGTGAGAAAGTTATCTAATTTTCCAAAAATAATGAATGCAAAGGTTCAAGTTGTGGTAGAAATGGCCCATGGTGTACCTTTAATGTTGGAAAGTTAGACATGACAGATCAACTTGTTGGTGAATCCTTTGGATAGTTTTGATTTGATTCTTGGGGTCAACTTTCATAGGAAGTTTAAGATAGCCCCGATGCCACACCTTGATGATATCATGATGATGTAAGAAGGCACTCCTTTTCATTCATTACTGTTATCCTTATAGGAAGAAGATAATTGAAATGAAGAATAAGCTAGAATGTATTTTAACAATGAGATTGGAAAAGGATTGAAATTAAGTGAGGACAAACAATTTGCTACATTGATTGAGATTAAGAAGGATTAAGTCATTATGTACTTGATGTAGTTATAGAAGTGCTCAAAGAATTTGAATATGTCATGCTTTTGATGTTGCTTAAAAAGCTGCTTCCAAAAAGGGAGATTGATCATAAAATCAAGTTGCTACCTAGTGTTGTTCCTATTGCCTATATCCTATATTTTGTGTCACCATTAGAGTTGACAAAATTGCTTAAATAATTGAATAAGTTGTTTGATGCTAGCTTCATTCAATCATCTAAAGCTCTATTTGGTGCCTGAGTGTTATTTCAAAAAAGCATGATGGTTCCTTGTGAATGTGCATAGACTATCAAGTGTTGAAGAAAGTGATAATGAAAAACAAGTGCCAAGCCGCTTTAGTGCAAGATTTGTTGGATCAATTATATAAGGTAATAGGATTCACCATGCTAGACCTACGATCAAGATTTCGGCAAGTCAAAGTTGTGGCTAAAGATGAAGCCAAGATTACTTATTTGGCTTAATAAGTATCTTTTGAGCTTTTAATCATGCCTTTTGGCTTAACAAATATGCATGCTATATTCTAAAATTGAATGAACAATATTCTTTATGAGTATCTTGACGAGTTTATTGTGATATATCTTGACAGTATTATTATTTACAACAATTCTGTTGAAGAACATTTTGTGCAATTGTAAGAAAATGCTGTTTAAATTAAGAGAATTTTAACTTTATGCAAATATTGAGAAGTGTAAATTTGGTAAGGAAGATATGATGTTTCACTATAATTCCATAATAAGTTCATTTGACAAAAAATAATAGTTTTTGGACTAATATGGATAAGCTCTCAAAAAATAAATAATTATTTTTTTTATATTTTGAAATATTTATCTCCTTAAAATATTTGAATTTTTTTCTTTCTAAGATAATTTACCTTATTTCTTCAAAATTTTCTCATCAAATTTAGTTATATAAATATTTGACATTAAATCACCACCTCTCTTATAACCTTGACAAGGTTTCAATTTGGCATGATTATATTGTCTCAATTTATCTTCTTACATCTTTGATGTACATATAGTTTATATTATAGCTATAATTTATTATTTTGTTTCTTATAATTCACTGTAATTCCAAATGAGATCCAATCATGAAGAAACAAACTTTTTTGAGTCATCATGATGTACTTTATTCTATTACATTGTTATTTTGATAATTTTAAATATTTTTTTAGGTTTTGACCTAATTTATTAGACATTTTATTCTCACCTAATTTCAAGTTTGACTATTTTACTTTTTAACTCTTTAGTAACTTAGAATATAACTATCTTGAAATATTTATTTCATTTTTTCACATTTTTGCTTCATTTTGATAATATTATTTTGCATTAATTTATTTAATTTCTTCTTTAATATATATTTCTCAATATTGAAATAATAATTTATTAGTATTAATGCTCATTTATTATGTTAATTTAAAGAAATTCCAATTGATGTCTGATCTAAATGGTTCACCTACTTGATCTATTTAGAAAATCTTTTTATATTTTAAAATATTTAATTTTTTGTTGTCTTGAATAACCCTATAAGTCATTTTAATTATTTTGGAGAGTAACTTTCTTGTACCAATTATCCCATTTTTTTCAAATAGTTTTCATCAATTTTGTTTGGTTATTATGTAATTGTAAATCTCTTCGCATGTGATTTTTATATAATTTATATTTGGTTATATACATTGATTCAATTTAACTTTTTTAGCTTTATTATATATTTATTTAATATTAGAAGAATACTTCATTTTTATTTGTGATAATTTATGTTGGTAATTTACTATAATTTGAAACAAGGGGATTGAGATGAAACAAATGTGGTTGCACTCATCTCCATGAGCATTAACTATTTAAATATTAATTTTTATAATTTTAAATATTATTTTCTAAGTGTTTGGCATGCTCTCAGAAAAATTTTGATTCATACCTAATTTGATGATTCAAGATATTATACTTATTGATCTTAGTGCCCTGGAATACAACTTTCACATATAATTTATCTTATTTTTTTAAATCTTTTAATTGATTTGGATATATTACTATGTAAATCTTTATTGCTTTGCATGTGATCTTTGCATCGCTTTAATCTAGTCATATTACATCGACTGAATTTAGCTCAATTATGCTTTAATAAATATTTACTAAATTTTTAATTAATAATCTTTTTGTATACATTTATATATTACTAATAGTAAAGGACTATTTTAATATTAAAACATATGCAAATGATAACATGCTATGCTAATGTTCATATCATGATGTCATTACATAATGATAGATTGGAGTTTAATAAAGCAACTCTCTTATATCATAATTAATTAGTTAAAGTATCTAATGGTTTTAAGATATCGCTTCCATGGACACTCCTTTTCCTTTTTGTTCTCTTCTCATTTTTTTATACAATTCATATTATATTTTGTCGACGCTGCCTCTTTTTATAAAAAAGCAGTTACAAAAACTATTTCAAATAATCTTCAAACAAGATTTTATACTTTAACATTCTTAGCTTCATATCATATGGTATGATCTCTATATCACATTGTATGATCCATGGCATACATAGGCCAAATTATCAATTATATGGGAAATCTCTATTAGACCTTCTTCAAAACCCATCATATTCATCTGATCAGCTCATCATACTTGTACGATGTTAACCATCACTTGTCAAAGAAAAGATTAAATAAGGCAATTTTTGTTATGTCTTTCCTAAATCAATTGTATTTGTCTGGTTAATTTAGTACACTAGAACAATGATCAACTAATTGAGCCATTTACACAAAGCCAAAGACCCATCACTGGTCATGTTTTATAGATTGTATCAAATGATTTGGTTGATTGTTTGGTTGAATCATAACAACTAAAAAAATAACAAGGTCAACCATAAATCGACCAAAATCACACAAGATCCACTTCCAAAACACCCCAAATAACAAAAATATGATTTATGAAGATGAAATCAATTAGGAAGTTATCATAAGATGTGATCCCAGTAAAGTGAGGTCAAAATTGTTTTTCTTCATTTTGCTTTTTTTCTTTTTCTGTATGTTTTCTTTGAATTCCTACAAGATCTCAAGCAAAATCTCCTTTAACACTCTCCCTAAGCTCTTTCTCTTCATGCTTCATTTATGCACTACTAAACTTTGCCAAAATGCTCGAGACAACAGAGCGCATCCTATTATTTAATAAGATGATTATTTTATTTTTTAATCTAATTTTCATGTATTTTTATATTTTTTAATTTTAAATATTTATACATATTTTATATAGGTTTTGAAAAATATAAACCGTATACATATAGATTTCTCAAATAGAAACCTTCATGATAATATACTCAGATTTTGTATTCTATCATTACTATCTTGACATGCCTTTTAAAAAGCTTATTCATCAATAAATTCTCATGTTTCAAATATGAAATACACAAACTAAATAATTTAAACTTATTTAGAAGGAATTTTTAAGTTAATAAAAAAGACAATAACATATGCACTTTGTTATCGAAAAGAGAGATTGTATAAGCTTTGGTCATAAGTCCTAATTAG
This sequence comes from Vanilla planifolia, assembly GCA_023846275.1. NCBI lineage: Eukaryota > Viridiplantae > Streptophyta > Magnoliopsida > Asparagales > Orchidaceae > Vanilla > Vanilla planifolia. The sequence continues at coordinate 50,221 of JAIUJO010003772.1, read as the reverse complement.
TTGTAGAGAGGAAAAGAAAATGAATTAATGGATCACTATGGAAAAAATCTAATTAAAAGAAACAATGTAAGTTTTCCCCATGATTTACAATTGATTTTGAAGAGATCTAGTTAAGATCTAAGTTGAAAGTATAAGTATTTTCATGCAAGCTATAAATGTTTCCTTTTTCTAGCTATAAACAAAGTCTTTGTTATATATTCAATGGGACCATCAAATAAACCTACAAAAGATTGAATGATCTATTGAAAAATATCAAACAATCTAATAATTTTTTAACATTTGTGTTGTCAGTCTTTATCGAGTGCTCGGTAGACAATCCAATAATCTTTCATTGAGCATTTAATGATCTTACACGTGGATTGAATAGTATGACCTGGAGATATGAGGAATTAACACAAGTCAAATAGAGAAGTTGGAAAATCTATCATCCATTAGACATACATTGAACAATTAAATGAATTAAATCAAATGATCTAATAGGTTGTAGATGATCCAATCGAACAAGTAGACTTTAATATGATGGATCTATTAGGACTCAATTATGGAATTAATTGTAATAATATAATATTTTAATAGTATGAGTATTATTTCATAAATTTTTATTATGATTAATCTCATTATCTATAATATAAATTAATTAAGTGCATTTATTGCATGGTGAAATAGAGATTAAATAGAAAGGAGATGCATTATTTTCATTAAAAGTCAAAAACTAAATTAAAAAATTATTTTACAAAGTTTTTAACTTTTAGTGATTTATTATTACTTTATAAATCATTAAAAATTTTTAGAAGATGGGATACGAGTCCTACGGAGAAAGAAGAAGAATTTTAAATAAGGAATATCAAATTTTTAAGAATTTGTTATTGTAATATCATAAAATTTGGAATTAAATTGGTCACAAAACAAATGATTAAAATTTTAAAAAATATTACTTTAAATATTTTTGGGAGAAAAATGTTAAAATAAATGATGATCTTTAAAAAATTAAAAAATATAAAAAATGATACATTTTTTAGAAAAAAATTCTTTTTTATAAAAAGAGTTATTTAAATATTAAACAATATTAACAAATTTAGTAAAAATTATGTGTAGTATAGTTTTATGAGTTTTACAATTTGTTAAAAAAATTTGGACATCATTTGTATCAAAAGATTTAAGAAAACAAGATTTTTTTAAAAATTTTGATTAAAATATAGTATTTTCCCATTTCTATAAATCCAATTTATTCTAAAATTAATTAGTGATGAAATACTCGTGAAATAGCCACTAGTGGCTATGTATATGTTAAGGAAAAGTAAAGAAATGTTGAGTATAGTATAATCTTCTTTTTGTTGAAGTTTAGTGTATTTAAGTGGTAAATGAACAATTATGTCGATTTAGAAAATCATAGACATAAAATGATTTTGATGACAAATGGTCCAAATTAAAACTTCAAAATATGAGATTTTATTGTGAAAGTAAGTTTTAAACATTGGAATAAAGAATTAAAAGTTATTGTTTTCTATTATGTGAGAATTTAAGCAAACTATGTCGACAAACTTCTGTCAAATCCCAAAAATTGGGGTTTTTTCAAATTGAGTAATTTGGCATGTGGAGCCAGCTTTGGAAGGAAGGTGACAACATTAAACTTCAAGTTATGTGACTGTGAATTTTTTTGTATATATACATAGTGTTTGATGAAAATATAAATTAGTAGCCTTTAACATCTAAACTAGGTTAAATTATAAATCAATATTTTGGCAACTTTAACATTTGGATGTAGATCTTAAGTTATATACTATATATTGCTCTGGTGTTTAATTTCTTGCATATTTTTTATATGACCTGACATTTTTGGTATGCAAAAATATTCATTTATGTATTGTCCTATAAGATGGGAAAATTTTCATAATAATTACAACAATGATATTAATAAAAAATTTTAAAAGTATAAAGATAATTATAAGAATAAGTTTAATAACATCATTAGAAAAATGGATGGGATCTCTTTGCTGATAATCTATGCATTTTTCATATCAAATGGACTCCAAATGATTTTAGACAAAATTTAATATAAGTTACTTATTCAACTCTTCATTTCTTTTTCCATTTTTTTATTTTTTAATCTTTTTTGATATTTAAAATAATATATCTTTTTAAAACACTTATTAAAATAAAAATCATATTGTTAAATTTGTAACAATATTTCAAGTATAATCCAAAATATTTTTAAAATGTTGAATTGATATTAAAAGTTATGATGTTACATCAACTTAACTTTATATGAAAGGAATCTCCTTAAGAGATCAAAATCCTTGTGATGTATTATTAACATCTCAAAGTATAATATATAGCACTTAATTTCTTTTTAAATTGAAGAAATAGATTTAAAAAATTTTATCTAATTTGAGGTATTATAGAATTTTGATAGGTGTTGATTAACATCAGTAATTATAACCTCTTGGATTTCTTCATCTTTCTCTATTTATAGAGCTCAAATTTGAGCTCTAAATCCACTCCCAACTACTCTAAAATGAACTAGCCATTTGGTAACGGACATGTAGCAGCCACCATTCGATTTGGATCCTGAAATGGACGTTTCTGAAACAATTTCGATTTTACCATTCGAGAACAATCCTGGCCGTTGGATTTAGGCGGCCTTGTTTCGGGCCATTGGATCAAGCGTAGGTTTCTCTTACATGTATTAGGATATGCTGTCCAAAAACTATTTGTATTGAAACGTTTGCTGTAATTGTTTCTAATGGTCTCGTAAATCTGCTCAAGATCGATTCCCTTGTCATTGTGTTGTTTATTTGCATCATTTTACCATGATTAAACTAAATCGTCGAATTGTGCTTGCCCTTCCACGTTCTTTGAAGATCAGATGGGTACTTTGTCCCATATCGTAGAAAATACATTGCCATTGCGCTCTATAAGGATTCCGGCTCACTTATCTCCCCAGCTGTTTTGAGTTCGCTACTCCCTGCCTCGACAAAAATTTAATTACTTGGACCTGGTTGACTTGAAGTCGCATTGTTCCATTCAATTTCCCTTCAGGAAGATTATGCACTGTTCTGTTCAGCTTTCCCTGCAGCCTTAGTCCTTCGCCTTTGGGCTTCTCTCATCCCTTCAGGTCAATCAAACAATTTTTGTTTTATTTTTTTAATCCCTAAAGCCTAGACGGGCCAAAGGTCGGGTCAGGTCAACCTGACCAATGCTATCGTGAAAAATCCCTAAACTAAAGTGGTTTTATAGTGTTTTGTGAGAATTTTGTGCCAAAATTTTGAATATAAGTGTACCAAAATAATTTTATATTATGATAGTGTTACAAGTGTCCTGAATGACTATGAAAAGAAATTAATGAAAAATAATTATTAAATAGTTTTCAAAAGTCAAATACCAATGTCTATACTTTTCATCAATAATGCTTGGCCCAAAAATCAAAATTCAATAATTATTAAACTTATAACATTTTCAAATATTAATTTTATTAGTGTGCCACATCATCTCAAAATTTGGATATATCAAATTCAAGAAAAATAAAGAGAATTCAAGTATAAAAATTTTAGTGCATGTCTTCAATTTCCTTGAAGCTTGTCATGACTCGAAGAGCCTTGAAGGCCACTATTTTTGACATTTAAAGTTCATGACTTGACTTAATTGAATATTAATAATTTCACTTAAAGTAAGCTCATATGAGATGTAAACATTTATGCTTCACTCATGAAACACAAGGGTGTAACAGAATAAAGTATAATTTTCATTTTGTTGAAGTTTAGTTTATTTAGGTGGAGTAAATGAACAATTTTGTCGAATTAGAAAATCATAGACATAAAATGATTTTGATGGCAAATTGTCCAAATTAGAACATCAAAATATGAGATTTTATTTTGAAAGTAAGTTTTAAACATTGCAATAAAGAATTAAAAAGTATTATTTTCTATTATGTGAGAATTTAAGTAAACTAAGATTAGTTAATATTAGCTATTATCTAATCTTATATGTTATAGAAATCTATTAGATATGAGTCATTAGTAAGTATTATTTTCTATTTTTATTTTTATTCCTAAGTTCTAAAACTCTAAATAAATAAAATCAAAACATATATCATTCTATAGGATTTAAGTAAAATTTATTGTTATTGTGTGCTTACATATATTTGCCAAAAGATGTAGCATTAGTCAATTATTTTTGGATTACCCTCATGCAAAACATAGAGGTCACTATAGACTAAGAAATTGAAGTTCTTTATGCTTAGAGTAAACCTACAGGGGGTGAATTTTAGTAAAAAAAGTTTTGAGATTTTCCTTCAATTTTCAATTTAAATTAAAACATAAATCTTTGAAGCAAGAACGAGAAAGAGGAGTAAAATAGTGCACAAAATATTTTAAAGGTGATCCAACTCAAAATCGAGCCAACATCAACCCCCAACAGGTGTTGGGAAAAGCTACTAAAATTCACCAAATTACAAGCGAGGTTTTTCGTAAGGCTCACCTCAAACCTACTTGGAATTTTACCTACGGCTAATCCGAACCTACTTGAGTTTTTTTGAGCTCAAATCAAACCCGGGGCTTTTGCATAATTGTCGGGATGCCCTTATCCTAAAGAAACAAATACAAAAATTAGCAACAAATTATAAACTTCAAAAAATTTAAAGAAGCATGAGGCACACTTGAAAAAAATAAAAATTTCAAAAAAAAAATCAAAAAGAGGGAGGAATAGAAATTGAAAATAGTTGAAGCAAAAACCTCTAATTTCAAGTTCCTTCTTACAACTTTAACATTGTTAATTTGGAAGCACCATATGCACTTACAAACGCTCAAAATTGTGATTTGAAAGTTTTGAGAACTTAGCAATTGTAACCACAAGAAGTTCTTCATCCTTCCCTATTTATAGAGCATAATTGAAGCTCTAAATCCACTCCAAATGGGTCTAAAATGAACTAGCCCTTTGTGTAATGAACACAAAGCAATCACCATTCGATTTGGAGCCTAAAATAGACGTTTTCGATTGCATCTCGATTTTATCGTTCGAGATCAATCCCGACCATTGGATCTAGGCGGCCTTGATCTGGGCCATTGGATACAACATAAGTTGTCTTATATGTATTAGTATAATGTGTCTAGAAATTAATTGAATTAAAAATGTTTACCGCATTGCTTACGCCTCATGACGCACGTAGATCTGCTCAGGTTCGATTCTCCTGTACTTCCTGTATTTTACCTTGATCAATCTCAGCCGTCGGATCGCGGTTGCCCGTGCACCATCACTAACAATCGGATTGGGACTTTAGTCCCACATTGACCAACAAATTTTGCCATTGCGCTCTATAAGGAATTCGTTTCGTATGGCTTTCGAGCCGTTTGGGGTTGGGTCTCCTCTTCCTCGCTCAAGACACTTGGTCCCGGTTGACTTGATCTCGCACTGTTCCGTTTAGCTTTCCCTGTGGATGAATTTTGCCCTGTTTCGTTTAGTGTTCCCGACGGCCTTCTTCCTTCGCCTTCGGGCTACGCTAGCCCATTCTGGGTCAATCTAACAATTTTTATTTTATTATAATTTTTTTAAAAATTCCTAAACGCTTGGACGGGCCAGTGGTCGAGTCAGGTCGACCCACCCAATGCAACAATGAAAAATCCTGAGACTAACGTTGTTTTATAGTGTATTGTGAGACTTTTTGTACCAAAACTTTTAATATAAGCATGCCAAAATAGTTTTATATTATGGTAGTGTTACAAGTTTCCTAAATAACTATGAAAAAAAATTCATTAAAAATTATTCCTAAATAATTTTAAAAAATGAAATACCAATTTCTATACTTTTTATCAATAATGCTTGGCTCAAAAATTTAAATTAAAAAATTATTAAATTTATTAAATTTTCAAATATTAATACTACTAGTGTGCCACATCTTTTAAAAATTTGGACACATCAAATTTAAGAAAAATAAAGAGAAATTCAAGTATAAAATTTTAATGCATGTCTTCGATTTTCTTGAAGTTTGCCATGACTCCAAGAGCCTTGAAGACCACTATTTTAGAAATTTAAAGTTCATGGCTTGACTTAATTGAATATTAATAATTTCACTTAAAGCAAGCCCATATGAGATATAAACATTTATGCTTGACTCATCAAACACAAGGGTGTAATAGAAATACTAAAGAACATTAATACTCAAAAAGGTATTCTGCTTAGTAGAAAAATCATCATTATATGAGATATAATTTATTGTAGTCTAAAAATTATGCTCAAATTAGGCTAAAGTTTAGTGTAACTTTTCATTCTATCACTATGAGAACAATGAAAAAAGAGCAATGATGAATGGACCATCACTATCATAGAGAAGTATGGTCGATGAAATATAGACCATGATGTCACAATTCATCTTGTTTCAAATATTAATATAATGCTTTCTTACATATTTATTATCCTATCTATTGATTTATTAAAATATACTCGAAAATAATAAGGCAAAATCCTAATACCATATGAAAAAATAATATTAAGTTAAAGATAAAATTTGTCTAGACTAATAACAAAATTTTAAATATTGTTTCTATTTTTCTCAATCTCTAATTGTTAATATATATATATATATATATATATAGTTTTTATTTATTTATATAAAACTCTTTTTTAATATTCTTTTTCCAAAGCTTTATTTTGTATTCTCTCATTTTCAAATTTAAGCTAAAAACATTAATGCAATCATTTTTTTCGTTTAGTTGGGTTTTTAAATGTTATTTCTGTTTGTTTTCTTTTTTTATTGAATAACATTTATTTGAAAAGAAAATAAATATAGCTGCTTCGTTGGTCGTGTAATTATTAACAGGGCATGTTTGGGTCATTTTGGAATCTCTGGCATGCTCGTTTCAATAAATTACAAATCCCGAAGCTCGCCCATTTGCTCGTGTATAGAAGGGAAGAGCAAGAGTATTGTCATTCTCAAGACCAAACAATTCCTAAAAAAAAATAAAGAAAAGGTTTTTTTCTTCTTTGGTTTGTCATTTATTTGTACGATGCTTTTTGTCTTTTGTCTTCATCCAACCACTACACCTCATCACGGGTCCACTTCAGCCCTACCCCTACTTAGCTTCGTTGGATCGTTTTTCTCTTGTTGACGATGCACATGAGGAACCAGAACAAACCACCGCTGACCGCTGGGTATAATGTTTCTTTAAGCTGCTCAAATGTAACGTTTACTTCTCACCACATTCAGTTTCAATCAGTTCTATGGCTAGTGTTCCCCTTGGCTTGGAATTCTTATGTGTAGATTGATTTGTTGAGGAGCGAGAACTTTGACGAATCTCAATTAAATAGGCGGCAGAAGATTGGAGGCAAGAATATGGTAGGTAAGTCAAACTCCGCACATTGTCTCCTACCTCTATCGGGTATGCATACAATATCTGGGGATAATGGAGGTGTTCTCGATACTGCCAGCTCTAATGGAGATTGTGATGGTGCCGGGGTTGTGAAACTCAAGGGTGGATGTTGTGAAGTTACTATCTGAGAAATCAAAGCTCAGGAGCAAAGCAGATGTCCAGGGAGCTAGGCTTCCTAATCTTTATGTTACAATAACAATCTGTCTCTTTTTTTTCGTAAGTAGTTGTGTTTATTCTAATTTTTATAGTTTTATTTTTGCAGGGAAGGATGAATGATACGAGAAACTACATCAAGCCGTTAAAGTCATGTATTAGTTGGTACATTGATCTGGAAGATTGTTTTCTAGTGATATAGGATGAGCTCAATAGTTTGTTGGAGTCAGAAAAGAGAAAGCATTCTAAAATTGGTGAATGTTTTCAATTTATATTTTCACGCGATGACAATTTTTTTTACTATTAAACTTTTGAAAATTTTCTTTCTTTTAAGAATCCCAAATGAATTCCAAAATAGAAGAGTTTACTTCACTGATTGAGAAATACCAGACAATGAAGACGTCCTTAGAGAAGAATCTTAAGAGAGAGGAGTCCATCAAATTGGTACCTTCTAAAAATTAAATATAGTTTGTTTATTGACTTATATATTATGACAATACTCATGAAATATATCAGGTTGCCATTAAAGCTCAGGAGAAAGAAGCTGAAACAAGGGCTGCTTTTGAAAATTTATGTTATGGTCTCATGGAAGATCTTGAGAAAGCTACACAAGAAATAAATCATCTTAATAGTGAAGTAGAGCAACATGCATTGTTGAACTTAATTGAAAGAAATATTTATATAGTATGTTTTTTTGATATATTATGTATTTTGTTACTACATCGAAAAAAATGATTCAAGGGACAAACAAACTACTACAAGAGTACAACAATAGCTTGCAACTGTATAACCTTCAGCTACAGATTGATGCTATCAAGAATGGTGATACTATATCAAAGTTGCAGCAGGAGAAAATTGCATTGAAGGAGATTATTACTAGATTAACGGATCAGGCCAGCTTGCTTAGGAACCAACTTGAGAATATGAGGGTGATATTATCAATTTAAATTTTTTTTACTATCATATAAATGCACACCACCAAATTAAAAAACAAAGACTTTTCTTCATGTAATTTTGCCTCAATTATTTTCATTCTAACTCTGTGTTTTTATTAAAAATTTTGTATGCTACCACTATTAATTTATATACTAAGAAATAGATTTTAGTGGTTGTGCTATCATAGCTTAAATAAATCTGTCAATTGCTTAATTTGTCATCTAACAAATGCCTTTTAATCTGTAGCCATTTTCTAGTCTAGTAATTTGCCATAAAACATGGTTGATATTTTTGTAGTAACAATGTTGTTGAAAGCCGGCTTGTTTTTGAAGAGTTGAGACATGCACAAGAGGAAGTTGAATTGTACTTTTTTTCATTTTTGTAAAAAAATTAGAAAGAGAAAATCCTTTTTTTAAAAAAATATTTTTTAAAAGGGTGTACACTAGTAAAACAACTAACAAAAAATAAGGATGAAGTAAAGAATGGAAATTTTTAAGTGATTTGGACAATTATTGTCTATATTTACTCATAATCATAAAAGATCAAACTTACTCCATTGTAGTCTTTTGTAAAAGTAGGTAGACAAAAATTCATAACAATCCATAGACGAGTTATAGACTATAGTTCATTATGCAACTCAAAGGGGGTACAATAGATCCAAAGATCCCATACATGAGCCAAAAGTAGTCATAATAGAAGAATGAATGCAGTAAATATAGAATATATAATAGAAACTTTATATTTATAATAGAGTGAAAACCTTAGCAGCAACTTGGCATTTTTAATCAAAGATCAATATTACCAAAGAACCTCTCCAAAAACCCTAATGATAATGAGTTTTTTCCTTGTGATACATTTATGTTGGATGCAAATGCCCTTATTTTGCATATATCTTTTCTTTGCATGTTATGTGTTTCCATTTCAAACAGACATTGACAACCTTTGAAGTTGTGAGTGACTTTACTTAAGAGCTTATTGTGATCTCTATAGTACTCACAATGCCTTAGAAGTACTATGAGTTAGCAATAATAAAAGCAATTTTAGTGGTAAAAAGGTTTAAATATTTCTCTAACAACGTGCACTTTGATATCATTGGTTTTTTTGTCATTGATATTTTCTTAGATTTGCTCTTTTCGTCTTGCAAGTGGAACCATGATCACTATAACTTGGGGCTTATAGGTGCTTGCTCCTCTGATGTGAGTGCTTGGGCATAAGGCAAGTTGGGATGTTGACATGTTGCTTCTTTTCCATGTTAGTTGCCCAATGTTAAATTGCAAAGAAACATGATGAGTTATTATTGACAATTCTTAGCCATGCCACTTGTTAATGCTTCCAAAGTAGCACTTGTTCTAGAAACTTTCTTAATAAATTATGGTTGGTGACTTTCAATAGTTGTGACTCTAATAATAGTGTAGTCCTTATCATTAAAATCAATTATCAATGTCTGCTTGTGAGGTTTTCTCGTCTTGAACCCTCTTCAACAGGCTTGTTTTTAGAATGATAACAACAGAAGTGGAAGTGTAAGAATGGTGAGCAAAGAAAGGAGCAAGAGAAGGATAAGTGGGTTTTTATCACAAGGACGTTGAATTCTCCAAGAAGATTTCCTTTAAAGGGTTTTGAATTTACGAAGTTCTAATTCTCAAAACTCGCTGAATTTCTCAAGTTCTGACTTTCTAAGAGTTTTGACGTCTTAGATTTTTTTGAATTTTTTTGGAATTATTTCATTCATTATTTCTACCTTTTTATATAGTGGTTGGGATACAATTTTTAAATATAAAAAAGTGATTTTGATCGAAAATTAAAAATTTCTCAAATTTTACAAATTTTGCACCTATCAACGTCTATCTTTGCCAGCATGCATCCTGAGGTGCACAAATTTATGATCGAGCCAAGGGTCTATCCATGCATGCAGGTAGCTTGTGCATGTATAACACGAATGCGCTTAACTATTGATAAGGTACACGTGCAGCATTGAAAAGAAATGAACTATTGAAAATAAATGGGATATTTTGTAAAATTAATAAGGTCACCATTTGTCCATATAGTTATGGGGTTGGGTACTAAAAATGAAATGATATAAATAACATAATTAAAAACAATAACGATCACTTGTCTGTGGGGCTAGGTGATGTAGAAAGTAAATTATAAAAAAATATTGTTAAAAAATTGAGTGGCCATAATCTATACAAGTGACTAAAAAGAGTATTGTTGAAAAGATAAAAGAAGGTAATACAATAAAAGGATAAGATTCAAAATCAACGTTATATAATTAAACATTTAAATTAGGCAATATTTATTTATGTTATCAATTATTAAATTATTAAAAGAATAAAAGTAAAAGTAATGTTATGGATAATTAAGCAAGAGAAATATTAACAAAAGAGAAATTGAATGTGAAACCATCTTTGGTGTTTGAAATTCGGTGACAATAAGTCTTGTAAATCTCATCCATTAGAACCATTACTGTAGCTATCAAGAGCATTTTCTAACTTACCCACCTGAGCTCTTTTATTGTTATAAAATGAAGATATTTAGGTAATTTGGTAATGGATTAGAAGCAAAAAATAGGTTAAGGGTGGTGGACATTGATTTTAGCTAAGATTAGCTGAAACCTTGAGTTGAACCAAAGCAATAATTCGGCTGAGTATTGGACTGAAATAAGTTTTAAACTATTTGAAATTCTAGTTTTGGTCCCAAACCAATAAACATGCATGTGTATGACTCAATTTCTTCTTTTCCACAAGCCATGTATGTGTCTCCATTTGCAAGGATATGTTTCTCCATGCCAAAGTGTTTGTTAATATTTTGATATTTTCATAAAAGCTGCATCATTGGGCAGCAAAACACTTAAAATTTGATTGGCGATCTGGCATTTGAACTTGAGACAGCTGTCTTAAAGAAAAGTTCTTTTTTCTTTGTAGTTTTTTTCCTTAAAATCTTAGAGCCTTTGATATCAATTCCATTGGAAATTTGAACAAGAAACATGTCCAAAATGTATATTCATATCTTATATTTATACAACACATATTATACTTTAACTAAGCTTTAATGTTTTGCAGGAACAAAAAGGAAACATTCCAGTTTTTTGTAGAGTGCGACCTTTTTTGTCAGAATTGATGCTAGGGGAGCAGATGGTTCAGTTATTTCATATCCAACAAGCGTTGAGTCTCCTGGGAGAGGCATTGATTTGATATACAGTGGTAAGGAAAATTTTTCTAATTTATTACATGTAAGCTTTCATCTATTTTTTAATGTCTTATGGAAACTATAATTGTAGGGATGAGCCTTCTATAGCTGATGCTTTTTCTTTTGCTTTATTTGTAAACAGCTCAAAAGTATTATTTCACTTTTGACAAAGTTTTTTCTCACGAGTCATCTTAGGAGGATGTGTTTTTAGAAATATCACAGCTAGTGCAAAGTGCACTTCATGGATATAAGGTGGTATATTCTAGGCATTAAATCCATCATGTAATATATTTTATTTCAGTTTTCTTTTATGAATTTTATCTTATCCACGTTTTTAATGTTTTCATCATTTATTAGTAAATAAATTAAATTTAGATATTTTCTTATGTGCTTCTTATGGGTATGCAATCTAAATAAGATTTTATTAAACCTTATGTTCATGGATGCATAAATATTAATAGATGGTACATTTATTATCCCAAAATAATAAGCAAGAGGCATTTGTTTAGATATTTTTACTTTAGTTATTTGTATAGCACGCAAGATAAAAACCATGATCAATTATTTAATCCTATTTTAGTAAGCGTTATGATAACTACTTACCAGTTATGTTGTATGAATATGCAAAGTTATCATGTTAGGTTACAATTTGCTAGATCATCTTATGCTTGATGAGTAACATGAGGCATGTCTTTTTAAAATTGGAGTAGCCATCCATGACAAACCTTTTCATGAGAACAAAGTTAAAAGGTGTAAGATTTCTAGAAATCAAGTGTTAGAGAAATAGCTTTCAAGGTGTTGGGTCACACGGATCACACTCAATGTCCAGATTGATTAGGATTCATCAAGCATGATTGGTATTATCATTGTTTAAGTTGAATAGGATAAAACTTAGTACATAGAAGGACAAAATGTTAATGAAATTTGCAAATTTATCATGTGCAATGAGTCTTGTTCTTTGGTTATAATTAACTTGCCACTCCATTATGGTTTAGTTTATGTACCATTTGGGTGCAGTGGGCAATTTTGCTAAATATAATTTTTTCACTTTTACGGAATTTCTCTTTGCTTATCGCTCTCTGTTCATACCTAAGTCTTATATTTGAACTTGAAGAAGCTTCCTTTTTGTAATAACTCTAAATTACCTTTTTGTGATTCTTTAGCTAAAAGGAAGTAAATCATTTCTTTTTCTTGGAATATGTAATTAGTTTCAACACTTTTCTAGCATTGCATGTTGCAATTAGTGAGTAGATAGAAGATGAGAACTATAGTTCAAAAAGTTGTGCTTGTTGATAATCTTGTTTTTAATTTTTCAACGATGTAAGTGATCACTAATTCTATCCCTCCACCTCTTAAGAATGATCCTCCTTTTGAGACATTCTTTCACATCTTTTAGTAACATTTGGAAATATTTTTGTGAAGGTCATTTCTATCCATTTGAAATTCTTGTTCCACTAAAGTCTATGATTCTAGCCCAAGTTTCAATTGTCTAAAATGAGCTTGTTCATTTTCTTATGATGAACTATGCTTTTTCAACTAATTCATCTCCCTTTATCTCTCTTCTAGTTAATTAATTTTTGCAAGTGGGATACCTTTTGTTTGTGCCACTTCTTAATTTCCTTTTTACCTTTGTTGTCATTGGATGTGGTCATTTAGTAAAGAGTGTGTCGTGGTGTATGATGCATCTTAGCTATTCTTCTTACGTTGGCATTGTAATTGCCTTCTTTTAATAGGGATATTTTTCCCTTCTAAATTTCGAGTTCCTACTTTCTGTTATGACAAATCAGACCCATAAATTTTTATACGTGAATTCGAGACAGTTACGTCTTTTTTTCTTGCTTTTTGGTGCAATTAAGTGAACAATTTTCTCCATCTTGCTTCGTGGAAGCAACATCGAAGTGTCTTTAGAATGTATCTCATTATTCCCAATTTCCAGTTTTTGAAAAGGATCTTTGCTTCTTCCTTTTCTAGTTATGTCAAGCTAGAAAATTTTGCTTGAATGTTTGCTAGAACTTAGTCAAAATTAAAATGGAAGCCCCAAATTTTACCTCTAATGTTTCCAAGAAAGCCTAAGTGAGGTGGAGCTAAAAGAAACCCAGGTGACTCAAGCATCCTTAGTATTTTTTCTTTGGACCAATGAATTTGAGAAGCCAAGGCTTTCCTTACCATCTCATATCCTGCTGAAAAACTTTTATTACTCTTAGTTAATGAAGAAGACTTATCTATTTCCATCACATTTGGAAGCAAGGGATGGCTTAACGAAATTAGCAATGAGCCCACCTCAATAATGAAGAAATCTAAATATTTTCATTAAGGGAGTAATTGATAACATCATTATCATCCATCTTAGACCATTAGTTACCTCTTCAAGAGTTTGAGAATACTCCACTGAATGTATCTCCCAAGTAAATTCTTTTTGCCACATTACATTTGGTTATCATCCATGAAGTCTTTGATTACAAAAATTGTTTAGAAGGTTAGCTGCAATAATATTATGGTAAGAAGGGAGAAAGAGAGACATAAAGTAGCTCTCTTAGGTCCTTGTTGGATGGTTAATTGGCTTTGTTTAAGAAGAAGCAAGGCTTGACTAAGGGTTTGTAAGGAGAGGATGATGAAAGTAAGGGTTTTGAGAGTGAAAGGGATGAAAGAAGAGAAGAGGTTGTGATTTAATTTTAGGTGAGGCAAACTTGAGAAAGGGAAAGCATGTGATAATTTTGGAGGTTTTGGAGTGAGGTATTTGGCAAAATTTTAAAAAAGGATGAAAGGGAGAGGGTTTTGAGGTTTAAGATGGTTTTTAGGTTTATTGAGTTTGCTTATACTAAAAAGGAATATAAAAGAAAAAGAAGAGAGGAAGAAGGAGGTCATTAAAAGTTTCAAAATGTTGGATTGATATTCAAGTCTAGTCAAACATAAGCCCTCAACTTATGCAAGAGTTATCACCAAAAAACAATTATCTAAAACTTTTATTTATCCTATATTTTTTTTAATACAAGAGTTCTTGAAAAAGAATAAAAATGGAAAGAAATGTTCATGGAAATAAAAATCTTAATTAAACTCTTCTTAATTTTCAAGAACTTATTTTAGGAAAGAAAGCATGAAGAAATAAAGAGAGATTAGAAAGAAATAAAACAATGATAATGCTATTCTAAACCTTGGCACTTTTTATGTTGTTCATTTAAAGGAATTCATCCAAAAGGGAGCTTAACTAGCCAAAGCAAGTATCATAGAGATTGAAAATCCATGAAAAGCTCCAAACCATGCCTCCTGTTGTCTTAGTCTATGGAAAGGTGTCCAATGTGGCGTCCAGTGAAGGAACCAAGAAAATTTGAATTGAACTATGATTTACTATAATAAACTATGATAAAGCACCCATAAATCATGAAGAGCTATCATATGAAACAAATGAAGTTATGTGTCATTGGTTTGATCTAAGTAGCTTTTTGATTGGTTTATGCTTTATGTAGTTTCTATGGCATAAAGGAGGTTCAAACTCAACATTTAGTGTTGCATCACCTTGAACTACCCTAGTATTGCCTAGCCTAACCTAGATCTACTCTACTCTACCGTACTCTACTCTTCTCTAGCAATGCCTACCCAAGCCTAACCTAGCTATTTTACACTCTACTCTGCTCTGCTCTACTCTACCACCCTGCTCTGCTTTGCATTCTTTTACTTTACTCTTCTCCTCTGCTCTGCTCTACTATTGTATCCCTTCTACTCTTCTACTCTACTCTACTCTACTCTGCTTAACTCTATTCTATTCTACTCTATTCTTCTATAGTCCACTCTACTCTACTCTAGCTTAACCAAGCTTTATTATACTATACTCTACTTTACTCTAATCTAGCCTAGCCTACTCTAGCTAGACTAGCCTAGCCTAACCAAGCTCTACTCTATTCTACACTACTCTACTCTTGCTTAGCCTCACCTAGCTTAGCCTAGCCTAGCCTAGCTCCACTCTACTATGCTCTGCTTTACCATACTACGCTCTGCTTTGCTCTACCCTACTTAACTCTACTCTACTCTGGTCTACTCTGCTCATCTCTACTCTTCTCTATTATTTACTCTAGCTTATCCTAACATAGCCTAACCTATTCGAGCTCTACTCTACTCTACCTTACTCCTCTATTATGCTTCATTCTAGCCTAACATAACCTAGAAAACAATAGCCTAGCCTAACGAAGCCATACTCTACTCTACTTTACTCTACTCTACTCCACTCTGCTCTGCTCTGCTCAACTCTACTCTTCTCTAACTTTTCCTAACCTAGCCTAGCCTTACCAAGCTCTTCTCTACTCTACTCTACTTTGCTTGTGTATGCTCTTCTCTCCTCTTCTCTGCTCTACTCTACTCTACTCAAGACTAACTTAGCCTAGCCAATCCTAAACTAGTTCTACTCTACTCTACTCTACTCTACTATACTCTACTCTTCTCAACTCTACTACACTATACTCTACTCTACTCTAGCCTAGCCTAACCTAACCAAGCCTGGCATAGCCTAGCCTAGCATACCCTAACTTAGCTTTACTAAACTTAACTCCACTATACTCTACTATATGCTATTATACTCTATCGTACTCAACTCTACTCTAAGCTAGCCTAGCCTAGCCTGGCCTAACCTACCTCTATTCTTCTCTACTCTACTCTACTCTAGCTTAGCCTAGCCTCGCTTAACATAAACTAACATAGTTCTGCTCTGCACTATTTTGCACTGCTCTTCTCTACTTTGCTCTACTCTGCTCTGCTCTACTCTGCTCTGCTTGCTTTGCTCTACTCTAATTTGCTCTACTCTAGTCTACTCTTCTTTGTTCTACTCTATGCTACTCTACCCTAATCTAGCCAAGCTTAACATGGCCTAGCCTAATGAAACCTTGCTCTAGTTTACTCTACTCTACTCTACTTTGCTCTACTCTAGCTTAGCCTAATCTAGCCTTGTCAAGCCTGGCTTAACATTATTCTACTCTCTATACAATACTCTACTATACTTTATTATACTATACTCTACTTTACTCTACTCTACTCTACTCTACACCACTCTACTTTACTACACTCTACTCAAATGTACTCTACTCTACTCTAACTTAGCTTAGTTTGCCTTAACCTAGCCTAGCTTAGGCTATCCAAGCTCTACTCTACTCCACTCTACTTTGCTCTGTTCTGCTCTACTCTTCTCTAATCTACTCTACTCTGGTTGACTCTGCCCTTAACTTCTCTATTATGCTCTACTCTACTCTACTTTACTCTACTATACTCTACTCAGCTCTGCTCTACTACTCTTCTCTTCTCTAGCCTAGCCTAGTTTAATCGAGCTCTACACTACTCTACTTTGCCTTATGCTTGCCTAGCCTGGCCTGCCTACCCTCGCCTTGCCTAGCCTAACCTATCCTAGCCTAACTTAGCTCTATGATACTCTTTTGTAATCTACTCTACTCTATGTACTCTACTCTACTCAACTCTACTCTATTATAACCTAGCCTAGCCTAACCTCGCTCTACTCTACTCCACTCTACTCTAATCCACTCTACTCTAATGTACTCTACTCTACTCTAACTTAGCTTAGTCTGGCTTAACCTAGCCTAGCTTAGGCTAACCAAGCTCTACTCTACTCTACTCAACTCTACTCCACTCTACTTTGCTCTATTTGCTCTACTCTGCTCTACTATACTCTAGTCTACTCTGCCCTTCTCTTCTTTATTATGCTCTACTCTACTCTACTTTACTCTATTATACTCTACTCAGCTCTGCTCTACTACTCTTCTCTTCTCTAGCCTAGCCTTGTCTAATCGAGCTCTAAACTACTCTACTCTGCCTTACGCTTGCCTAGCCTGGCCTAGCCTACCCTTGCCTTGCCCAGCCTAACCTATCCTAACCTAACTTAGCTCTATGCAACTCTTTTGTAATCTACTCTACTCTATTAGACTCTACTCTATGTACTCTACTCTACTCAACTCTACTCTATTCTAACCTAGCCTAGCCTAACCTCGCTATTCTCAACTCTACTCTAGCCTAGCCTAACCTATCTCTGCTCTACTCTGCTCTACTATGCTATAACCTACTCTTTTTTACTCTACTCTACACTACTCTATCTATTTTACTCTAGCCTAGCCTAATCTAACCTAGCTCTACACTACTCAACTATAGTCTACTCTAAACAAGCCTTGCCTAGCCTAGCTTAACCTAACCTAGGCAACCCTAGCCTGGCCTAGCCTAACCTTGTTGTACTCTATTCTACTTAACTCTACTAAACTATTCACTACTCAACTATACTCTAACCAAGCCTAGCCAAGCAAAGCCCAACCTAGCTCTAATCTAAACTACTCTAGGCTAGCCAAACCTAACCTAGCCAAGCCTAACCTAGCTTTGCTCTACACTACTCTACTTTTCTCTTCTCTGCTCTACTCTGCTCTACTTTACTCTACTCTACTTAGCTCTACTCTTCTATACTCTACCCTACTCTACTCTACTTTACTTTATTATACTCTATTTTACCCTAGCATAACCTTTCTCTACCCTACTCTAATCTACTCTACTCTACTCGACTCTTGCCTAGCCTACCCCAGCCTAGCCTAACCTAACCAAGCCTAATCTTGCTCTGCTCTACTCTAATCTATGCTAATCTACTAAGGCCTATCCAAGCCTATGTTAGCTTAACCTAGCTCTACTCTACACTATTCTGCTCTAATCTAGCCTAGCCTAGCCTAGTTGACCTAGCATAGCTTAACCTACCTTTATTCTACTATACTATGCTCTACACTACATCTTTCAACTCTACACTATTATGCTCTCCTCTATTCTGCTCTGCTTTCTTATATTATACTCTACTATACTCTACTCTATCCTAGTCTAGCCTAACCTAGCTTAACCTTGCTTTATTCTTCTCTACTCTACTCTACTCTACTCTAACCTATCCAATCCTTGCCTAACCTAAACTAACCTAGCTCTATTTTACTCTACTTTGCTCATCTCTGCCCTACTCTACTTTGCTCTACTCTAGTCCATTCTACTCTACTTAACTCTAGCTAACATAGCCTAGCTAACCAAACTTAGCTCTACTCTACTCTTCTCTACTTTACTTTACTCGGCTCTACTCTACTCTATCCTAGCCTAACCTAGCCTAGCCAAACCTAGCTCTACTCTGTACTATCAAACTCTACTATACTCAACTCTATTCTACTCTACCCTACTCTACTCTACTCTACTCTACTTTAACCTAGTTTAGCCTATCTTAGCATAGCCTAGCTTAGCCTAAACTTACTCTACTCTACTCTTCTCTACTCTCTTATACTTTAGTCTATTCTACTCTATTCTACTTTGCTCTATGCTACTCTGCTCTACTCTGCTTTGCTCTGCACTTCTCTTCTCTGCTCTGCTCTTCTCTGCTTTGCTCAACTAAGCTCCATTCTGCTTTGCTCTACTATACTCTACTTAACTAGAGACTAGCCTAACTTACGCTAATCGAGCTCTACTCTACTATATTCTTCTCTACTCTAGCAAAATCATGTTTAGCCTATGCTAGCCTAGCCTAGCTTAAACTAACTCTACTCTACTATACTCTACTACACTCTTATCTACTCTACTCTATCCTAGCTAGGCTTGCAAAGGCTAACATAGTTCTACTCGACTCTACTCTACTCTAGCCTTGCTTAGCCTTTGCTGTCCTGACCTAGCTCTTTTTAGCTCTGCTCTTTTATGCTTTGCACAATTTTGCTCTGTTCTACTTTACACTTCTTTGCTCTTCTCTACTCTTCTCTACTGTACTCTCTTTATTCCAATCTATTCTACACTGGCCTAACCTAACCTATAGCTTAGCTTAACCTAGCTCTACTCTACTCTACTCCACTCTACTCTAACCCATCCAAGCCTAGCCTAACCTCGCCAAGCCTATCCTAACATAGCCTAACCTAGCTCTACTATACTCTACTATACTCTACACCACTCTACTATACTCTATTATACTCTTCTTTACTCCACTTTACTCTACTCTACTCTACTCTACACAAACCAAACTTAGCCAACCAGGCCCAACCTAGCTCTAAGCTAATTTACTCTAGCCTAGCTTAACCTAGGTTAGCCTACCTAGCACTACTCTACTCTGCTCTACTCTTCTATGCTCTGCTCTCTACATTGCTTTTCTCAGCTCTTCTATACTCTGCTCTATTCTACTCTACTCTACTTTACTCTGATGTACTAATCCTAGCCTAGCCTAATCTAGCTCAACTCTTCTCTACTCTACACTAATTTAGCTTAACCTACCCTAACCTAGCTTAGCTGAGCCTAACCTTGCTCTACTCTACTTTACACTACTCTACTCCACTCTACTATATTCTAATCTACTATACTCTACTTTACTCTACTCTACTCTACTCTACTGTACTCTACTCTAGCCTAGCCTTACATAACCTAACCTAGCACTACTCTGCTCTACTCTACTCTACTCTACTTTACTTTGCTCTACACTATTCTACTCTACTATACTCTACTCTATATTGCTCTACTCTACTCTTCTACTTTGCTCTACTTTCCTCTGCTCTATTCTACTCTATGCTTCTATCTTGTCCTCCACTCGGCTCTAATCTGATCTTCTCAACTCTAATTTACTTTGCTTAACCTTACTCCGCTCTATTCTAATCTACTATACTCTACTCCACTTTACTCTACTCTACTTTAGCCTAACCTAGCCTATCCAAGCTCTACTCCACTCTACAATATTCTTCTCTAGCCCAACCTAGCCTAGCATGAAATAACCTACCTTGGCCTAGCCATGGCCAACCTAAACCCACTTTACTATAGTGTACTCTACTCTACTCTAGCTTAAACTTGCCTAACCTAGCCTAGCTTAGCCTAGCCTAGCCTAGCATTGCCTAACCTAGCTCTTCTTTGCTCTACTTTGCTCTATTTTGATTTGCTCTTCTCAAATAAACTCTACACTACTCAGCTCTACTCTGCTCTGCTCTACTTTACATTGCTCTATACTCATGCCTAACCTAATTCTACTCTACTCTTCTATACTCTACTCTACTCTACACTACTCTACTCTAATATACTTTTACTCTATTCTACTCTGCTCTAGTCTAGCTTAGCCTAGCCTTATCTTGCCTAGCCTAACCTTGCTCTACTATACTATACTCTCTTACTATAGCCTAGCTTAGTCATACCTAGCCCAGCTTAGCCTAGCCTAGGTTAGCCTAACATAACCTAGCTCAGCTCCACTCTACCCTACCCTACTTTATTCTACTCTACTATGCTCAACTCTATTCTACTCTAGCATAGCCTATGTTAGCCTATCCAAGGCTAGCCTTGCCTAACCTAGCAGTACTCTACTTTACTTTGCTTTACTCTACTCTACTCTATTATACTCTAGCCTTGTATAGCCTAACCTAGCATTACTCTACTCTTCTCTACTCAACTCTTCTTTACTCTACTCTACTCTATCCCAACCTAGGCAAGCTAAGCCTATAATATCCTAGCCTAACCAAACCTCGCTCTACTCTTCTATATTATACTCTACTCCACTCTAACCTGGCCTAACCTTACCTAGCTCTACTCTACTCCACTCTATTATACTATACTCAACTCTAGGCTAGCCTAACCATGCCTAGCTAGCCTAGCCAAACCTAGCTCATCTAAGCTCTACTCTGGTCTACTCTGCTTTGCTCTACTATGCTCTACCTTGCTCTACTCTGCTCTTTTTTCCTTTACTCTATTCTACTATCCTTTAGCAAAGCATAGCCTAGCCTAGCCTAACGTAACCCCACTCTACTCTACTCTACTCTACTATAGTCTACTCTAACCTAACATAGCTTAGCCTAGCTTATCCTTGCTCTACTCCATCCTAGTCTAATCTAGATTAGCTTAGCCTAACCTAACCAAGCTCTACTATACACTGCTCTATTCTACTATGCTCAACTCTTCTATGCTTTACTTTACTCTTCTCTCTTCTGCTCTACTTTGCTCTACCCTTTTCTTCTCTGCTCTGCTTTGCTCTATTATATTTTCCCCTACTATGCTCTACTCTGCTCTAGTCTATTCTACTTTACTTTGTTTTACTCAACCCTACTCTACTCTAACCTAGTTTACCATAGCCCAGCCTAGCCTAGCTTAACTAAGCTCTACTTTACTCTACTTTACTTTACTCTACTCTACTCTACTCTTTCCTAGCTTAGACTAAGTTTGCTCTGTTATACTCTACTCAACTCTGCTTTGCTCTACTCTATGTTACTCTATTCTACTTTGCTCTGCTCTCCTCTACTCTACTCTACTCTACTTTACTCTACTCAACTCTACCCTAGCTTAGCCTAGCTTAACCTAACCTAACCTAGCTTTACTCTACTCTACTATACTCTACTCAACTTTAGCTTGCCTAAGCTAGCCTAGCCAAGCCTAGCCTAACCTAGACTAGCATAACCTTACTCTGCTCTGCTATACTCTTCTGTGCTCTATGTTGCTCTGCTCTACTCTACTTCACTCTACGTTACCCAACCCAAGCCTAGCATAGCCTACCCTAACCTAACCTAGCTCTACTCTACTCTACTTTATGCTGCTCTAGTCTACTCTTGCCTAGCCTAAC
Source organism: Vanilla planifolia (assembly GCA_023846275.1). Classification (NCBI taxonomy): domain Eukaryota; kingdom Viridiplantae; phylum Streptophyta; class Magnoliopsida; order Asparagales; family Orchidaceae; genus Vanilla; species Vanilla planifolia. The sequence goes on along the minus strand of JAIUJO010003772.1, from coordinate 28,018 downwards.
ATAACATAGCCTAACCTAGCCTAACTTAACATACCTCTACTCTACTCTACTCTACTCTACTATATAATACTCTACTTTACTCTACTCTACTCTACTCTACTCCACTCTACTTTACTCTACTCCACTCTACTCTACTCTACTCTACTCTACCTTAGCCAAACATAGTATAGCTTAGCCTAACCTAGCCCTACTACACTCTACTCTACCTGGCTCTACGTTGCTCTGCTTTACTCTGCTCTGCTCTACTTTGCTCTGCTCTGCCTTAGTGTACTCTACTCTAATCTAGCCTAGCCTAGCTTATCCTAGCCTAGTCGAACCAAGCTCTACTCTACTCTATCATAGCATAGCCTAGCTTAACCTAGCTCTACTTTACTCCACTCTACCCTACTCTGCTTTATTCTACTCTACTATACTCTTCTTTACTCTATCCTACACTAACCTAGCCTAGCTTAGCCTAACCTAGCTCTACTCTACTCTACCCTACTCTACTCTTCTCTATTTTATTCTCTTCTACTCTAGTCTAACTTAGCCCAGCTTAGCCTAGCCTAACCTAGCTCTACTCTACTCTACTCAACTCTACTCTACTCTATTATACATTATTCTAGCATAGCCTAGCCTAGCCTACTCTAGCCTAGCTTAGCTTAGCTTAACCTAGCTCTACTCTACTTACTCAACTATATTATACTCTACTCTAAAAACCTCTCTTCTGCGCTACTCTATTCTAAATTAGCTTAGCCTAGCCTAACATAACCTAACTCTACTATATTATGCTTTGTTATAGCCTAGCCTAACTTAGCTCTACTTTGCTCTTCTTTACTTTTCCCTTCTTTTATCTGCTCTACTTTGTTCTACTCTACTCTGCTTCTCTCTACTCTGCTCTGTTTTTCTCTGCTCTACTTCGCTCTGCTATTCTCTACTCTATTATGATCTGCTCTAATATGCTATGCTATTCACTACTCTACTCTACTCTATCTACTCAACTCTACACTACACTACTCTACTCTACCCTTGCTTAGTTTAGCCTAGCCTAGCCTAGCTTAGCTTAGCCTTGCTCCATACTACTCTGCTCTATCTACTCTACTCCAGCATAGCCTTTTTTAACCTTACTTTACTCTACTCCACTCTAATATACTCTATTCTATTCTTCTCTACTATAACTTAGCTTAGCCTAACCATGCCTAATCAAGCTCTACTCTACTCTACTCTAATCTACTCTACTCTACTCTACTCTAGCCTAGCCAAGCCTATCTCTACTCTATTCTACTCAGCTCTACTCTGGTCTACTCTTCTCAACTCTACCATAGCCATGTTTAGCCTAGCTTAGCTTAACCTCGCCTTACTCTCTCTATTATACCCTTCTTTACTTTACTCTACTCTACTCTAGCCTAGCCTAGCCGTCCCTTGCCTGGCCCAGCCTAGCTTAACCTAACTCTACTCTTCTTTACTCTACTCTACTCTACTATACTCTACTCTACTCTAACTTTACCTAGCCTAGCCTAGCATAACCTAGCTCTACTCTCCTCTACTCTTCTCTACTCGATTCTTCTCTACTCTACTCTACTCTAGATTATCCTAGCCTAACCTAACTCAACTCTGCTCTACTCTATTCTTCTCTATTCTACTCTACTCTTTTCTACTTTTCTCTACTCTATTCTGCTCTATTCTACTCTTCTCTACTCTACTGTACTCTAGCTTATACTAGTCTAACCTTGCTCTACTCGACTCTACTCCACTCTAACCTAGCCAAGCCTACCATAGCCTAGCCTTTCTTAACCTAGCTATGCTCTACTCTTTTATAATACTCTACTCTACTCCAACTGACCTTAACCTACCCTAACCTTGCTCTAATTTATTCTACTCTTCTCTATTCTACTTTAAGCTAGCCTAGCCAAGAGTAGCCTAGCTTAACTTAGCTCTACTCTTCTCTTCTCTACTCTACTTAGCTCTACTTAACTCTCCTTTGCCCTACTTTGCTCCATCTTGCTTTGCTCAGCTCTACTATGCTGTGCTTTACTCTACTCTACTTTGCTCTGCTCTACTCTACTCTACTCTATCTCAGCAGAGATTAGCCTAACATAACCATGCTCTATTGTACTCTACTCTTCTCTAATATACTCTAATCTAGCCAAGGCTAACCTAAATTAGCCTAGCCTAACCCCACCTAGCCTAGATTAACCAAGCTCTATGCTACTCTGCTCTACTCTACCATATTATACTCTACTCTACTCTACTATACTCTACTCCATTCTACTCCACTCTAACCTAGCCTAGACTAGCTTCGCCTCACCTAGCTCTACCCTGTTCTGCACTACTTTGCTCTATTTTGCTCTGTTCTGTACTTCTCTACTCTACTTTACTTTTCTCTTCTCTACTCCACTATACTCTGCTTTGCTCTTTTCTGCTCTTATGAACTCTACTCTACTCAGCTCTAGCCTAACCTAATATGGCTCTACTCTACTCTACTCTAGCTTAGCCTTGTTGAGCCTACCCTAGCCTAGCTAGCCTAAGCTAACCAAGCTCTACTCTACTCTACTCTACTCAACTTTACTCTACACTACTCTACTCTACTCTAACCTAGCCCAGCTTAGCCTAACCAAACTTTGCTTTATTATACTCTACTCTGCTCTACTCTACTCTACACTATTATACTCAACTCTAGTCTACTATAACCTAGCATATCCTAGCTTATCCTACCCTAACTTATCTCTACTCTACTCTACTCTACTCTGCTTCGCTCTATTATACTTTTCTCTACTTTGCTTAACTAAACTCTGCTCTGCTCTTCTCTACTCTTTTTTATTCTACTTTACTCTACTCTACCCCACTCTAGCCTAGCCCACCCTAATCTAGCCTACCCAAGCTTAGCATAGCCTAACCTAGCTCATCTCTACTCTACTTTATTATGCTATTTTTTTATGACTCTGCTTTGCCCTACTCCACTCTACTCTGCTCTGCTCTACTCTGCTCTGCTTTGCTCTGCTCTGCTCTGTTCTACCCTTCTTTATTCTACTCTATTATATTGTACAGTAGCTTAGCCTAGCCTAACCTAGATCTACTATACTCCAATCTACTCTAGGCTAGCTTAGTCTTGCCTAGCCTAACCTAGCCAAACCTAGCCTAGCTTAGCCTAGCCTAAACTAGTTCTACTTTACTCTACTCTACTCTAACCAAGCCTAGCCTACCTTGCTCAACTCTATTCTACTCTAGCCTAGGCTAACCTAGCCTAACATAGCCTAACTTAGCTCTACTCTACTCTTCTCTACTCTAATCAACTCTACTCTACTCTTACCTAGCCTACCCTAGGTTAGGCTAACCCAACTCAACTATGCTCTACTCTATTCTACTCTTCTCTATTCTGCTTTACTCTAGCCCAACCTAGCCTAACCTTGCTCTACTTAACTCTACTCTATTCTACTATACTCTACTTTGCTCTACTCCACTCTACTCTATTATACTCCAAACCTAGCCTCTTCTAGCCTTGCCAAGCCTAGGAAAACCTAGCTCTACTCTACTCAACACTATTCTATTCTACTCTACTCCACTAACCTCTAGTCTAGCCTAGCTTAACCTAGCTTTTCTTTGCTCTAGTCTGCTATGCTTTGCTCAACTCCGCTTTACTTTGCTCTACTCTGCTCTTCTCTACTCTACTCTTCTCTGCTCTACTCTACTATATTATAGGCTAGCCTAACCTAGCATTGCCTAATCTTGTTCTACTCTACTCTACTCTATTATACTATACTATACTCTATTATACTCAACTCTGCCCTACTTTAATCTACTCTAACCTAGCATAGCCCAACCTAGCTTAGATAACTTAGCTCTACTCTTCTCTTCTCTACTCTACTCTGCTCTACTCCACTCTGTTATGCTTTGCTCTACTCTATTCTACTCTACTCTAGCCAAGCCTAGCTAAGCCTAACCCAGCCAAGCCTAATTAAGCTCTACTCTACTAAACTCAACTCAACTCCAATCACCTCTACTCTACTCTACTCTACTCTACTCTACTATACCCTAGCATAGCCTAGCTTTTCCTAACCTAGCTCTACTATACTCTATTCTACTCTACTCCATAGTAGCCTAGCCTAGCCTAGCCAAGCCTACCATAGCCTAACCTTACTTAACCTAGCTGTACTCTAATCTACCCTACCCTACACTATAATACACTATTCTATTTTACTCTACTCTACTACACTCTACTCTACTTTACTACCTCTACTCCAACTTAGTTTAGCCTAGCCTAACCTTGCTATACTCTACTCTACTCTACTCTACTCTATTCTGCTTTAAGTTAACCTAGCCTAGCTTAACTTAGCTCTACTCTTCTCTACTCTACTCTACTCAGCTTTGCTTTACTCTACTTTGCACCACCATGCTCTGCTCTGCTCCACTATGCTCTGCTCTACTCTAATCTGCTCTGCTCTACTCTACTCTACTCTACTCTACTTCAGCATAGCCTAGCCTAACATAACTATGCTCTACTATACTCTACTCTACTCTACTGTACTCTAATCTAGCCTAGCCTAACCTAGCCCCACCTAGCCTAGATTAACCAAGCTATACTCTACTCTACTCTATTGTACTATATTATACTCTACACTACTTTACTCTACTCTATTATACTCTACTCCACTCTACTCCAATCTAACCTAGCCTAGCCTTGCTTAGCCTCACCTAGCTCTATACTGCTCTGCTCTGATCTTCTCTACTTAGCTCTGTTCTATTCTTCTCTACACTACTTTACTTTTCTCTTCTCTAGTCTACTCTACTCTGCTTTGCTCTTTTCTACTCTTTTGAACTCTACTCTACTCAACTCTAGCCTAACCTAATATGGCTCTACTCTACTCTACCCTAGCCTAGCTTAGCCTAACCTAACCTAGCACAGCTCTACTCTACTCTACTCTATGCAACATTACTCTACTCTACTCTAACTTAGCCCAGCTTAGCCTAGCCTAACATTGCTTTATTATACTCTACTCTACTCTACACTATTATACTCGACTGTAGTCTACTCTAGCCAAGCATGGCCTAGCCTATCCTACCCTAATCTATCCCTACTCTACTCTGCTTAACTCTACTCTCCTTTTCTCTACTCTACTTAACTCCACTCTGCTCTGCTTTTCTCTACACTTCTTTGTTGTACTTTACTCTACTCTACCCCACTCTAACCTAGCCTGGCCTAATCTAGCCTACCCAAGCCTATCATAGCCTAACCTTGCTTAGCCTAACCTAGCTCTTCTCTACTCTACTCTACTATGCATTGCTTTGATCTACTCTACTCTAACCAAACCTTGCCTTGTCAAGCCTAACTTAGCTCTATTCTTCTCAACTCTACTATCTACTCTACTCTAACCTAGCTCAGCCTAGCCTTACCAAAACTAAGCTTGCTCTGCTTAGCTCTAACCTTCTCTTCTCTACTCTACTCTACTCTTTTTTACTCTACATTGCTCTACTATGCACAGCTCTGCTCTGCTCTATTCTACTATACTCGACTATGCTCTAGCCTCGCCTAGCTTAACCAAACCAAGCTCTACTATACTCTTGTCTACTCTACTTTACTCTACTCTAGCCAATCCTAACCTTGCTTAGCCTAGTCTAGCCTAATCTAGCTCTACTATACTCTACACTACTCTATTCTACTCTACTATACTAACCTCTAGCCTAGCCTAGCCTATCCTAGCTCTACTCTGCTATACTCTACTTTGCTCTTCTCCACTCCACTTCACTTTGCTCTACTCTACTCTACTCTACTATAGGCTAGCCTAACCTAGCCTAGATTAATCTTGCTCTACTATACTCTACTCTACTCTATTATAATATACTATACTCTATTATACTCTACTCTACCCTACTCTACTCTAACCTAGCCTAACCCAACCTAACTTCGCCAAACCTAGCATTACTCTTCTCTTCTCTACTCCACTCTGCTCTACTTTACTTTACTCTACTTTACTCTCCTCTATTCTACTCTACTCTAGTCTCGCTTAGCAAAGCCTAGCCTAATTAAGCTGTACTTTACTCTACTCTGCTCCACTCTCCTCCACCATACTATACTCTATTCTACTCTACTATACTCTAACCTAGCCTAACTCATCCTAACCTAGCTCTACTCAACTCTACTTTATTCTACTATACTCTACTCTACTCTCCTCTACTCTACTATGCTCTACTATAACCTACCCTAGCCTAGCCTACCCTAACATAGTTTATCGTAGCTTAAATAAGCTTTTCTTTTCTCTGTTCTACTCTACTCTACTTTTTCTTGCTATACTCTTCTCTACTCTACTCTACTTTGCTCTGCTCTGCTCTACTTTTCTATACTTTACTCTGCTCTGCTCCCCTCTCCTCTCCTATCCTCTCCTCTCCTATCCTCTTCTCTACTTTACTCTCTTCTCCTCTCCTCTACTCTACACTGCTCAACTCTAGCAAAGTCTAGCCTAGCCTACCCTAGCCTAGCTCTACTTTACTCTACTATAATCTACTCTACACTACTCTACTCTACTCTACTCTACTCTACTCTACTCTATTCCACTCTATCCTATTCTAGCCTATCCTAGCCTAGCATAACCTATCTCAGCTCTACTCTACTCTAGTATGCTCTACTCTACACTACTCTCTTTTCTTTGTTCTATTTTACTTTAATCTGCTCAGTTACCCTCTCCTCTCCTCTACTCTACTATACTCTACTCTACCCATCTCTACTCTACTCTACTCTGGCCTAGCCTAGCTTAGCCTAAGAAAACTCTACACCACTACTCTATTCAACTCTACTTTACTCTATTCTACCCTACTCTACCCTACTCTAGCTTAGCCTAGCTTGTGCTAGCCTAGCCTAAACTAGCTCTACTCTACTATACTATACTCCACTCTATTGTACTTTACTATACTTTGTTATCCTCTACTCCACTAAAACCTAGCTTAGCCTAGCTTAACCAAGCTTTGTTATACTCTACTCGACTTTACTATACTCTACTTTGGCCTAACCTTACCTAGCCTAGCTTAGCCTTGCCTAACCTAAGCTTGCTCTACTCTACTCTGCTCTATTATGCTATGATCTACTCTACACTACTCTGTACTGCTCTCCTCTTCTCTACTCTTCAGTGCTCTGCTCTTCTCTGCTCCACTATGCTTTGCTCTGTACTCTAGCCTCCCCTAGCCTAGATTAGCCTAACATAGCTCTACTCTACTCTATTCTAGACTAGCCTAGCCTAGCTTAACCGAGCCTAGCCTAGCTTAACCTAGCCTTGCTTAGCTTTGCCTAGCCTAACCTAGGTCTATCTACTCTACTTTGCTATGCTCTATTCTACTCTACTCTGACCTAGCCTTTGTTAGCCTAACCTAACCTGGCCTAGCTTAGCTTTCCCTAGCCTAGCCTAGCATAACTTTGCTTTACCCTACTCTACTCTGCCTACCTCGTCTCTGCTCTACATTGCTCTACTCAACTCTACTCTTCTTTACTCTAGCTTTGCCTCGCTAAGCCTAGCCAAACCTTGCCTAACCTAGCTCTACTCTACTCTACTCTACTATACCCTACACTAGCATAGTCTGGCCTACCCTAACCTTGCCTAGCTGAGCATAGCTTAGCCCAACCATACCAAGTTCTACTCTACTTTACTCAACTTTACTCTACTTTACTCTACTCTACTCTACTCTACCTTACTTTAACTAGCTTTGCCAAGCCTAGCCTAACCTAGCTCTACTCTACTTTATTGTACTCTACTCTACTCTAGCCTAGAATAGTCTAACCTAACCTATCTCTGCTCTACTCTACTCCACTCTTCTCTATTTTATTTTGCTATACTTTTTAATTCTCTACTCTTCTCTCTTCTGCTGTCCTCTTCTCCTTTCTACTCTACTTAGCTCTGTACTATTCTATTCTACTCTACTCTGCTCTACTCTACTTTACTTTGCTCTACTCTACTCTGCTCTGATTTGCTCTACATTATTCTATTTTGTTCTTCTTTGCTCTACTCCACTATACTCTACTGTACTTGGCCTAGCCTACCCTAACCTAACATTGTTTAACCTAGCTCTACTCTACTCTACTCTACTATACTACTCTACTTTAACCTAGCCTAGACTAGCCTAAACTAGCCTAGAGTAACTTAACCTAACCTAGCTTAGCTCTATTCTACTCTACTCTACTCTACCCTTACAAGCTTAATCGAGCTCTACTCTTCTCTGCTCTACTCTACCATACTCTCCTATGCTCTACCCTACTCTGCTATGCTCTTCTCCCTTCTACTCTACTCTACTCTGTTTTCCTCTTCTCTCCTCTCCTTTCCTCAACTCTACTTACTATACTCTACTCTTCTCTAACCTAGCTTACCTAATCTAGCTCAACTCTACTTTGCTCTACACTACTCTAGCCTAGCCTACCTTAGCTTACCTAGCCAAGCTTTGCTCTGCTCTACTCTTTTCTGCTGTGTTCTACACTACTCTACTCTTCTTTGTTGTACACTACTCTACTCTACTCTACTTTAGCCTAGCCTTGTCTGGCCTAACCTACCTAGCTCTCCTCTACTCTACTCTGCTCTACTATACTTGACTATAGCCTAACCTAACCTAGCATTGCCTAGCCTAGCCTAACCTACCTCAGCCTAACTTAGCTCTGCTCTACTTCTCTCTTCTCTACTCTACTTAACTCTACTCTGCTCTACTCTACTCTACATTACTCTACTCTATTCTTCTCTACTCTAGCCATGCCGAGGCTAGCCTAGAATAACCTAACCTAGCTCTACTCTAGTCTACTCTACTGAAGCTAGCATCACCTTGCCTAGCATAGCATAGCCTAACCTAGCCTAACTTAGCTCTACTCTCCTCCACTCTACTCTATTATCCTTTATTCTACTCTAATCTACTCTAGTCTACTATACTCCACTCTACTCTACTTTAACCTAGCCTAACTTAGAATAACCAAGCTTTACTCTACTCTACTCTATTCTACTTTACTTTGCTCTGCTCTATTCTACTCTATGCTACTATTGTCTACTCTACTTTCCTCTTCATAATTTGATTTACTCTACTCTACCCTGCTCCACTCTAACCTAGCATAGCCTAGCCAAACTGAGAGGTAATCTACTCTAAACTACCTTCTCTACTCTACTCACAATAGCTAAGCCTTGGTCTAGGCTAACCTAACCTAACTCTACTTACTAGCCAAACCTTGCTTAGCCAAACCTAGATCTACTCTTCTCTACTGTACTCTTCTCTACTTTAGCCATGTCAAGCCAAGTCTATCTTAACATAACCTTGCTCTACTCTAATCTACTCTACTCTAGCTAGCCTCACCATGCCTAGCCTTGCTTAGCCTTGCTTAGCCTATCCTAGCTCTACTCTACTCTACTCTACTCTATTATAATCTATCATACTCTACTCTACTATGCTCTACTCTACTCCACTCCACTCTACTCTACACTACTCTAACCTAGCCTAGCTTAGCCTATCAAAGCTTTACTTTGCTCTGCTTTGCTTTACTCAACTCTACTGTACCCTACTATTCTCTACTCTATTCTTTTTTGCTATACTTTGCTCTAATCCTCTCTACTCTATTCTACTCTACTCCATCTTAGCCTAGCTTAGCCTAGCCTAGCCTAATCGAGCTATAGTCTATCTTACGTAACTCTTCTTCACTCTACTTTACTCTAGCCTAGCCTAGCCTAACCAAGCTCTTTTCTACTCTACTCTACTCTACTCTAGCCTAGCCTCGACAAACCTAGCTCTACTCAACTTCATTCCACTCTACAATACTCTACTCTACTCTACTCTACGATACCCTAACCTAGCCTAGCCTAGCTTATCCTTGCTCTAATCTACTCTACTCTACTCTATTCTACTCTACTCTAGTCTACTATATCCTAGCAGCTCCAGGCCTTGCCTAGCCTAGCATAGCATAACCTAGCTCTACTCAGCTCTGCTCTGTCGTTCTCTACTCTGCTCTACTCTACTCTGCTCTACACTACTCTCCTCTCCTTTACTCCACTCTTCTCTACTATGCTTTGCTTTCGTCTACTCTACTCGACTCTTCTTCGCTCTGCTTTTTTGTCCTCAACTCTACTCTACTCTACTCCAGAATACTCTACTTTACTTTCCTCTACTCTACTTAAGCCTAGCCTTTGCAAATAAAGCCTAGCCTACCTTAACACAACTTTACCTAGCATAACCTAGCCCTACCTTAGCCTGCTTTTCTTGTTTAAGCTCTAATCCACTCTACTATGCTCAGCTCAAATCTCCTATACTCTGTTCTACTCTACTCTACTCTACTCTAGCCAAGCCTAGCCTAGACTAACCTAGCTTTACTCTGCTCGACTCAACTCAACTCTACTCTACTATACTCTTCTCTACTCTACTCTACTCTACACTAGCCTAGCTAGCTTTGCTCTACTCTACTCAGCTCTACTCTACTCTACTATGCTCTACAGTACTCAACTCCACTCCACTCTACTCAACTCTAGCCTAGCTTAACCTAGCCTAATTTAGCTCTATTCTACTCTACTCTACTCCACTCTACTCTACTCTAGCTTACTCTTGCCTAGCCTAGCTAAACCTAGCCTAACCTAATCTAGCCTAGCCTAGCCTAACCTACCTCTACTCTACTCTACTACACTATACTCTAATATATTCTACTATACTTTATTCTACTCTACTCTGCTCTGCTCAACTATAACCTAGCCTAGCCTAACCTAACTCTACTCTACTATACTCTTCTCCACTCTAGCTTTGCCTTAGCTAGCTCTACTCTTCTCTGCTCTACTCCGCTCTGCTTAGCTCAGCTCGGCTTTACTCTGCTCTATGCTACTTTGTTCTATTCTACTCTAGCCTAGCCTAACCTAACCTTGCTCTACTCTACTCTTATCTACTATACTCTAGCTTAGCCAAATCTTGCCTTGCCTAACCTGGCCTAACCAGGCTTTACTTTGTTCTACTATACTCTACTATAATATGCACTAAATTACTCTACTCTATTTTATTCTACTCGACACTATTCTACTATAACCTTGTCTTGCCTAGCCTACCTTAGCCTAACCTAGCTGCTCTTCTCTACTCTACTCTATTTTGGTCTGCCCAACTCTACTTGCTCTGCTCTACTCTACTCTAGCCTAGCCTAGCCTAACCTAGCCAAACTTAACTAAGCTTTACCCTACTCTACTCACCTCCACCCTACTTTACTCTATATACTCTAATCTACTCTACTTTAGCCTCGCCTAGCCTACCCCAACCAAGCTTAACCTAGCCTTGCCTAACCTAGATCTATTCTAATCTACTCCACTCTACTCTACAATACTCTACTCCACATTACTATACTCTTCTCAACACTACTCTAGTCTACTCTACTATACTCTACTCTATCTTATTCTAACCTAGCTTAGCCAAGCCTAGGCAAACCTAGCTCTACTTTACTCTACTCTTCTCTAGCCTAACCTGGCCTAGCCAAGCCTTGCCCAGCCTAGCCTAACCTAGCTCTGCTCTACTCTACTTTTCTCTACTCTGCTCTACTCTACTTTTCTCTACTATGCTTTGCTCTTCTCTACTCTATTATACCATACTCTACACTATTGTACTCTCATATAGCCTAGCATAACTTAGCTCTAATCTACTCTAATCTAACCTTGTCTTGCCTTGCCTTGCTTAGCCTAAGCTAGCTCTACTCTACTATGCTTTGTTCTATTCTTCTCTGCTATGCTCTATTTTGTTGTACCCTACTCTACTTTGCTCACTTTTGCTCTACTCTTCTCTACTATGCTCTACTCTACCCTACTCTACTCTACTCTACTATAGCCTAGGCTAGCCTAACCTAGTAAAACTTAACTAAGCCTTACTATACTCACTCTACTCTATTTTAGCCTACCCTGGCCTAGCTTAACCTAGCCTACTAGCCTAGTATAGCTTAACCTAACTCCACTCCACTCTATTCTACTATACTCTACTCTATAATACTTTACTGTACTGTACTCTACTCTACTTTGCTCTACTCTACTCTATTATACTCTTTGCTACCCTACTCTATCCAAGCTTAGCAAGGCCTAGGCTAACCTAGCTCTACTCTATTCCACTATACTGTAGCCTATTCTAGCCTTATCTAGCCAACCCTTGGCTAGCCTAGCCAATCCTAACCTAGACTAACCTAGCTTTACTCTTATCTACTTTGCTATACTTTGCTCTACTCAACTTTTCTCTACTATGCTCTGCTCTACTCTACTCTACTTTACTCTACTTTATTCTATTGTACTCTGAAATAGCATAGCCATGCATAGCTTAACCTAGCTCTAATATACTCTACTCTACTCTACACTACTCATGCTTAGCCTAGAAAATCCTAGCCTTGCCTAGCCTAACCTAGCCAAGCCTAGCTTATCCTAACCTAGCTCTAGAGTACTCTACTGAACAATGCACTATCCTAGCCTAATTGAGCCTAGCTTATCCAAGCTTAACTAGCTTTACTCTACTTTGCTCTGTTCTGCTCCACTCTGCTCTATTCTAATTTGCTCTACTTTGCTCTACTCTTTGCTACTTTGCTCTACTCTTCTCTTCTTTACTCTATTATACTATACTCTAGGCTACTATACTCTACTCTACTCTACTATATTTCCCTTTGCTCTACTCCACTCTACTTAACATAGCCTAGCCTTTCCTAGTATAGCATAAACTAGCTCTACTCTATTCTACTCTCTCAACTCTTCTCTACTCTACTCTCTTCTGCTCTGCTCTGCTCTTCTCTACACTACTCTACTCTGCTCTACAATGCTCTACCTTTCTCTGCTCTACTCCGTGCTGCTCTACTCTACTCTAGCCAAACCTAACCTAAACAAGCTCTACTCTCTCAACTATACTCTACTCCAGCCTAGCCTAGCCTAACATAGCCAATCCTTGCATAGCCTAGCCTAGCCTAACCTTGTTCAACTCCACTCTACTTTACTATGCTCTACTATACTCTGCTCTACTCTACTCTATTATACTCTAGCCTAGCCTAGCTTAGCCTTGCCTCGTTTTTCCTAGCCTAACAAAGCTCTACTCTACTCTACTCTACTCTACATTACTCTACTCTACTCTCCTCTACTCTATCTTATCCTACCCTAGCCTAGCCTTGCATAACCTAGCTCAGCTCTACTCTACTCTACTCTACTCTGCTCTACTCTACCCTGTTCAGCTCTACTCTACTCTGCTCTTCTCTGCTCTACTCTACTCTACTATGCTCTGCTCTTCTAAGCTCTACTCTACTTTGCTCTGCTCGCCTCTACTCTACTCTTCCCTACTCTACTCTATTTTTCTATGTTATGCTCTACTCTACTCTACTCTACTATATTATAATAGCCTATCCTAACCCAGCCTAACCTAACCCAACTCTGCTCTACTTTAGCTTAGCATAAACTATCTTAGCTTAGCCTAAACTAGCCAAGCTAAGCCTAACCTAACCTATCTCTACTCTAATCTACTCTACTATACTATAGCCAGGCCTAACCAAGCCTATCCAAGCTTAACCTAGCTCTACTCTACTCTGCTCTACTCCTCTCTACTCTGCTCTGCTCTAATCTTCTCTACTCTGCATTGCTTTGCTCTACTCGACTCTGTTCTCCTCTATTCTATTCTACTCTAGCTCAACCTTTCCTAGCCTAACTTAGCCTACCCATACTCTACTCAATTCTAACCAACTCTAATCTACTCTACTCTACTCTACCCAAGCCTAACCTAGACAAACCTAACCTACCTGAGCAAACATAGCTCTACTCTACTATACTCTGCTCTATTCTCCTCTATACTACTCTACTTTAATTTACTCAACTCTACTCTACTTTAACCTAGCCTAACATAGCTTAGCCTAGAAAAGCTTAGCCTAAATGTGCTCAACTCTACTTTACTCTCTCCATTCTACTCTAATCTATTATGTTCTCCTCTACACTACTCTACTCTACTCTCCTCTACTCTATACAACTTTGGTCTTATTTATAATGCTTTATTCTTCTCTACTTTACTCTAGTCTACTCTTCTCTGCTCTATTCTACTCTACTCCACTCTAGCCTAGCCAAGCCTAATCAAGCACTACTCTACTCTACTCTAGCCTAGCATAACTAACAAAGCCTATCCTAGCATAGCATAACCTAGCCTAACCTTGCTTAACCCTACAATACTCTACTCCACTATACTCTACTACACTCTACTCTACTCTACACAACACTATCCTCGCCTTGCCTAGCCTAACCTAGCTCTATTCTACTATACTATCATTTACATTACTCTACTCTCCTCTATCCTATCATAGCCTAGCCTAGACTTACCTAACTTAGATCAACTCTACTCTACTCTGCTCTGCTAAACTTTGCTCTGCACTGCTCTTTTCTTTTTTTGCTCTGCTTTGTTGTGCTCAACTCTACTCTGTTATTCTACTCTTCTCTACTCTACTCTGCTCTCCTCTCCTCTCCTCTCCACTCTTCTATTCTACTCTGCTATGCTCTACTTTACCACACTCTACTCTAATCTACTATAATCTACTTTACTCTACTATACTCTACTCTACTACACCATACTCTGCCTTACTCTTCTATACTCTACTCAAGCTTAGCATAACATCACCTTAGCAAGCTCTACTTTACTCTACTCTACTCTACTCTACTCTACCGTACTCTACTCTACTCTAGCCAAGCTTAACCTATCCTAGCCTACCATAAACTATCCCAGCCTAGCCTTCCCTAGCCTAATCGAGCTCTACTCTACTCTACTCTACTCTACTCTACTCTACCCTACTCTACTTTACTTTACTCCACTATAACCTAGCCTCGCTTAGCTTAATTAAGCTTTACTACACTCTACTTAACTCTTCTACTCTACTCTAGCTAGCATTTCCTAACCTAGCCTAGCCTAAGCTAGCTCTGCTCGCTATGCTCTACTCTACTATGCTCAACTTTACTCTACTCTACTATTCTCTACTCAGCTCTGCTCTTCTCTGCTCTGCTCTGATCTATACTCTAGCCTAGCTCAGCCTAACTTAGTGGTACTCTGTCCTACTCTCGCATAGCCTAGCTTACCTTAGCCTTCCTAGCTTAGCCTTACATAGCCTAGCTTTAATATACTCTACTCTAGTCTACTCTACACTACTGTACTCTGCTCTACCCTCTTCTACTCTATTATAACCTAGTCTAGCCGAGCCTAACATAACCTAGCCTAACCCTAGCCAACTTAGACTTACCTAGCCTAACTTAGCTCTTCTCTGCTCTGCTCCACTCTACTCCGCTTATCTCTGCTCTATTCTACTTTGCTCTATTATACTCTACTTTATTCTATCCTTCCTTAGCCTAGCCTAGCCTAACCAAGCTCTACTCTATTATACTCTACTCTACTCATCTCTACTCTACTCCACTCTACTCTACTCAACTCTACTCTTGCCTATCCTAGCCTACCCTGGCCTAACTTAGCCTATTGCTTAGCCGAACCTAACCTAGCTCTATTTACTCTACTCTACTCTACTCTACTACACTCTACTCTGCTCTACTCTATTCTAAGCTAGCCTAGCCTAACCTAACTCTATTATACACTACTATAATTTATGGTACTCTAGCCTAGCATAGCATTAGCATAGCCTAGCCTAGCAAAACCATGCCTAACCCAACTTAGGCAAAGCTTGCTTTGCTTTGCTCTTTTCAGCTTTTCTCTGCTCTACTCTAAATTGCTTTGCTCCTTTACTTTACTCGACTCTACTCTAGCCTAGCATAGCCTAACATAAACTAGCTCTACTCTACTCTACTTTATTATACTATTCTCTACTCGTACTCTACTGAACCCTACTCTTATCTAGCCAAGCCAAACCTAGCCTAACCTAGCTCTCCATTATTCTACTCTACTATACTCCATAACACTTTACTATACTCTACCATACCCTACTCTTCGCTACTCTACTCCACTCTTTCCAAGCCTAGCCTAACCTATCTTTACTCTATTTTACTTTACTCACTCTAGCCTACCCAAACCTAACGATGCTCTGCTCTTCTTTATTTTGCTCTACTCTATTCTATTCTACTCTAGCTTAACCTAGCCTAGCCTAGCCTAACCTAACCATGCTCTACTTTACTCAACTCTATCGTACTCTAGCCTAGCCAAAGCAAGCCTTGCCTAGCATAACCTAGCTCTACTCTATTATACTATACTATATTATACTATACTATATTATACTATACTATACTCTACCTTACTCTACTCTACTCTACTCAACTCTACACTACTTTACTCTATTCTAATTTAACCTTACCTAGCTTAACCTTGCCTAACCTAGCATAACTTAGCTCAACTTTGCTCTGCTTTCCCCTTCTCTACTATACTCTGCTCTGGTCTGTTCTACTCTGCACTACTCTGCTCTACCCTCATTTGCTCTACTCTACTCTACCCGACTTAACTCTACTCTACTCTACTTTATTGTACTCTAGCCTAGCCTTGCTAGCCTAATCTAACCTAGCTCTAATCTACTATACTCTACTCTAATCTACTTTAGCTTCGCATAGCCAAGCCAAACCTAGCATAGCATAGCCTCGCCTAACTTACCTCTACTTTACTCTACTCAACTCTAGTCTAACCTAGCCTAGCCTAGCCTAACCTAACCTAGCTCTACTCTACCCTAGTCTAGCATAGCCAAGCCTATCCTAACCTAACTGGCTCCATTCTACTCTACTCTATTATGCTATGCTTAACTCTACTTTTTTCTATTATGCTCTGCTCTCTACTACTCTACTCTACTCTACTAGGCTCTGTTCTTCTCTACTCTACCCTACTCTGCTTTTTTTCTCGCCCAACATAGCTAGCAAAACCTAGTGATACTCTACTCTACTTACTCTTCTCTGATCTACTCTAGCCTATCCTAGCCTTCCCTAGCCTAGCTTAGCCTCTCCTATCCAAGACTAACTTAACCTAGTTCTACTCTATCCTACTTTATTATACTCTACTATACTCTAGTCTACTCAAACCTAGCCTAGCCTACCCTAATCTAACTCTATTATACTTTACTCTAACATAGCCTAGCCTAGCATAACCTAGCCTTACCTGGCTCTGTTCTACTATGCTTAGCTCTACTCTACTATGCTCCACTCTACTCTACTCTACTCTACATTGCATTTCTCAGTCATGCTTTGCTCTATTCTTGACTACTCTGCTCTGCTCTACTCTACTCTACTCCACTCATTTCTACTCTACTCTACTATAGACTTGTTTATCTTAGCCTAACTTAGCCTGGCCTTATCTTGCTCTACTCTACTCTATTATACTCTACTCTACCCAGCTCTATCCTACATTACTCAAGGCTACCTTAGCCTGACCTAACTCTGCTTTTGTTTTCTGTACCATACTCTACTCTACTCTAATCTACTCTATTCTACCCTACTAAAACTTAGCCTAGCCTAGCCTAACCTTTCTCTACTCTACTCTACATTAACCTAACCTTGCCTAGCTCCATTCTGCACTTCTCTGCTCTACTCTGCTATACTTTACTCTACTTTATTATACTCTTGTTTAGTTTAGCCTAGCCTAGCAGCATAGCCTAACCTAGCTCAACTCTACTATACTCTATTATTTTGTATTCTACTTTAGCTTAGTCGAGCCTAGCCTAGCTTAGCCTAACTTTACTTTACACAACTTTACTCTACTATACTCTACACCAATCTACTCTACTCTACTCTAACTTTGCCTAGCCTAGCCTATCCTAACCTAGCTCTACTCTATTCTACTCTACTCTACTCTACTCTAGCCTAGTCTAGCTAAGCATAGCCTAGCCTAACCTAGCCTAACCTAATCTAGCTCTACTCTGCTCTACTTTACTATTCTCTACTATACTCTAGCCTAACTTAGCTCTACTCTACTCTACTCTAACCTTGCCTAGCCTAATGTAGCTCTCTACTTTATGTTACTTTACTTTACTCTATTATATTCAACTCTCTTCTAATCTACTCTACTCTACTCTACTCTAACCTAGCCTAGCCTAGTCTAGCTTATTTTAGCTTAACCTAGCCTAACAGAACCTAATCTAGCTCTTCTTTGTTTTGCTCTGCTCTACTCTACTCTACTCTTCTTAATTCTGTTCTACTCTATTCTACCTAACTCTACTCTGCTCTGCTCTCCTCTACTCTACTCTACTTTACTATACTCTACCCTAACCAAGCCTAACTTAGCTGAACTCTACTCTACTCTACTTTACTATACATTAGCCTTGCCTAGCATAACATAGCTCTACTATACTCTACTCTAATCTCCTCTACTCTATTGTACTCTACTCTATCCTACTCTACTCTACTCTTAACTAGCCTAGCCTAGCCTAACCTAGCTTTACTCTACTGAGCTCTACTCTGCTCTACTTTCCTTTAATCCACTCTGTTATACTCTACTCTACATTGCCCTCATTTACTCTACTCTACTCTGCTCCACTCTATTATGCTCTTCTTTTCTTTCCAATACTCTATGCAACTCTGCTCTACTCTGCTCTGCTCTACTCTACTCTATTATACTCTAGCCAAGCCTGACCTTGCCTAGCCTAGCATAATCTAGCTCTACTCTACTCTACTCTACTCAATTCTACTCGACTTTGGTCTACTCTAGCCTAGCCTATCATAGCATAACTTATATTAGCCTAGCCAAACTTAACAAAACTCTACTCTACTCTACTCTACTCTACACAAGTATACTCTATCCTAGCTTAGCTTTCTCTAACTTAACCTAGCTCTACTCTACTCTAGCTTAGCATAACTTAGCCTAGCCTAGCCTAATCTAGCTCTACTATGCTCTATTATACACCACTCTACTCTACTCTACTCTACTTTATTCTACACTACTCTACTATACATTATTCTACTTTACTTTAATCTAAACTATTCCAACCTAGCCTACCCTGACCTAACTCTACTCTACCCTAGCCTAGTCGAATCTTGTTCAACTTTGCTTTACTCTTCTCTACTCTGCTCTTCTATGCTCTACTTTGCTCTACTATACCCTTCCCTCATTTACACTACTCATCTCTACTCTACTCTACTCTACTTTACTCTGCTCTACTCTACTCCACTCTCCTCTGTTCTACTCTACTCTACACTACTCTACTTTAGCGTAGCTTAGCCTTACGTAGCCTACCCTAGCCTAGCTTAACATAGCCTAAACTAATCTCGCTCTACTCTACTCTACTGTACTGTACTAGACTCGACTAAAACTTAGCCTTACCTAGCTAAGCCCAACCGAGCTCTACTCTAATCTACTCTACTCTAACCTTGCCTAGCATAACTGAGCTTAGCTATGCTCTACTTTGCTTTGCTCTGCTCCAATCTGCTTACTCCTCTACTCTACTCTACTCTTCTCTGCTCTACTCTACTCTACTCTACTCTGCACAGCTCTAATTTACTCTGCACTACCCTAATTTACTCTACTCTTGCCTTGTTTAGCATAGCCTAGCCTAGCCTAGCCAAAACTAACTTTGCTCCACTCTACTCTACTCTAGTCTACTCTACTCTAATATAGCCTAACATAACCTAGCCTGACCTAGCTTTACTCTTCTTTACTCTTCTCTACTCTACTCTAATCTACTCCATTCTGCTCTACTGTAATCTAACTTAGCCTAGTTCAACCTAGCTCTACTCTACTCTAGGCTAGACTATCCAAGCCTAGCCTAAAATAGCCTAACCTAGCTCTACTTTGCTTTGCTCTACTGTACTCTTCTCAGCTCTCCTCAATTATGCTCTACTTTACTCTGCTCTACTATACTCTAGCCTAGCCATGCCTAATGTAACTCTATTCTACACTACTCTACACTACTCTACTATACTATCCTCTACTCTACTCTACCCTACTCTATTCAACTCTACTCTTCTCTACTGTACTCTACTCAACTCTAACAAAGCTTAGCCTAGCCTAGCCTAGCTCACCCTAACCTAACTCTACTCTACACTACTCCTTTGCTTTAGCTACTTTGCTCTATTCTACTTTGCTCTACTTTACTCTACTTTGCTTTGCTTTAGTTTGCTTTGCTCTTCTCTTCTCTGCTCTTTTCTGCTCTACTTTACTCTGATTTATTTTACTTTACTCTATTCTACTCTAGCTTAACCTAATCTAACTTAACACTACTCTACTCTACTCTACTCAGCTCTACTCTACTCTACTCCAGCATAGCCTTGTTTAGCCTATCCTAGCCTAACTCTACTCTACTCTACTTTACTCTACTCTACTCCATTATACTCTACTCTGCTATGCACTACTCTGCTCAACTCTACTTTACTCTACTCTATTCTATTATACTCTACTCTACTCTAGCCTACCTTAGCCTAACCTAGCATAGCCTAGCTTAGCCTTACTCTACTCTACTATACTCTACTCTACTCTACCCTACTCAACTCTTCTCTACTCTACTCTTGCCTAGCTTAGCCTAGCCTAGCTTATCATAGGCTAGCCTAGCCTAGCATTACTCTACTCTACTTTACTCTACCCTACTCCACAATACTCTACTTTACACTAATCTACTCTACTCTACTATACTCTATAATAACTTAGCCTAACCTTAGCCCAACCTAAACTAGCTCTCATCTACTCTACTCTAATATGCTCTACTCTACTCCACTCCACCCTACTACACTCTACTCTACTCTACATGATTCTAACCTAGCCAAACCTAACCTATCCTAACCTAGCTCTACTATACCCTACTCTACTCTATTATATTCTACTCTACTTAAGCCTAGTGTAGCCTAGCAACATCTCGCATTGCTCTACTCTACTCTACTTTTCTGGGCTTTACTCTGCTCTCCTCTACTAAGCTCTAATTTGCTCTACTCTACTCAACTCTGCTTTATTATATTCTACACCACTCTACTCTACTCTCCTCTCCTTGTTTCTCCTCTCCTCTTCTCTTCTCCACTCCACACTACTCTACTCTTCTCTACTCTACTCTTGCCTAGCTTATCATAGGCTAGCCTAGCCTAGCATTACTCTACTTTACTCTACTCTGCTCTACTCTACTCTACTCTACTCTACTATACCCTACTTTACATTAATCTACTCTACTCTACTATACTCTATAATAACTTAGCCTAGCCTAACCTCGTATAACCTAGCTCTACTCTACTCTACTTTAGCCTACCCTGGTCTAATCTTGCTCTACTCTTCTCTACTCTACTCTGCTCTACTCTATTTTTTTTTCTCTATTCCACTCCGCCTTACTCTACTCTACTTTACTCTATATTGCTCTACTAAACTCTGCTTTATTGTACTCTAGCCTAGCCTTGCATAACCTAGGTTTACTAAATTCTACTCAACTCTACTCTACTCTAGCCTAGCCTAGTTCAGCTTATCCTTGCCTAGCCTACCCTAGCTTAAGCTAGCCTAACCTAGCTCTACTCCACTCTACTCTACTATAACCTATCTTAGTTTAGCCTAGCCTAGCTTATCCTAGCCTAACCTTGCTGTGCATTACTCTACTCAGCTTTCCTCTGCTTTATTCTACTCTTCTCTACTATACTCTACTCTACTCTACTATACTCTAGCCTAGCCTAACCTAGCTCTACTCTACTCTACTCTAGCCTATCCTTCCCTAGCCTAGCCTGACTTAACTCCACAATACTCTACTCTGCTTAAATCTTCTCTGGTCTTCTTTGCTCTACTCTTGTCTGCTCTACTTTACTCAACTTTACTCTACTCTATTCTAGCCTTGTTTAACGTAATCGAACTATACTACACTCTATGATACTCTACTCTACACTACTCTACTATATCCTAACCTAGCCTTGCCTACCCTTGCCTTACATAGCCTAGCCTAGCCTCGCCTAACCTAGCTCTGCTCTACTCTACTCTACACTACTCTACTCGACTATACTTTACTCCACTCTACGCTACTCTACTTTACTCCACTCTACTCTACTCTACTCCACTCTACTCCAACCTAGTCTAAGCTATCCTACCCTAACCTAACTCTACTCTATTCTACTCTGGCCTAGCCTAGCCTGACCTACCTCTGCTTTGCTCTACTTTGCTCTACTTCGCTCTACTCTACTCTACTTTACTTTATTCTACTCTACTCTACTCTTCTCTATCTTAGCCTAGCCTAGCTAAACTCTTCTCCATTATAGCATTAAATAGCTTAGCATAATTGAGCTCTACTTTACTCTGCTCTGCTCTTCCCTACTATGCTCTACTCTATTATATTCTACTCTACTCTACTCTACTCTCCTTATCTTGACTCTGCTATGCTCTACTCTTGTCTTGTTTAGCCTAGCCTAGTCTTGCATAACTAACCTAATTCGACTCTACTCTACTTTACTATACTCTACTCTACTATGGCTTAGCCATGCCTAGCCTAGCCAACCCTTGTGTAGCCTTGCCTAGCCTAACCAAGCTAGACTCTACTTTACCCCACTCTACTCTAATCTACTCTTCTCTACTCTAGTCTAACTTACCCTAGCCTAGCCAAACCTAGCACTACTCTACTATACTCTACTCTACTCTACTTTACCCTAACCAAGCTTATCTTAGCCTAGCCTAGCCTAGCCTAGACTATCCTAGCGATACTCAACTCTGCTCGACTCTACTCTGTTATGCTTTGCTCTGCTCTACTCTACTCTACTCTACTATACTGTTCTCTAGCATAACCTTACCTAATCTCACTATGCTATACTCTACTCTACTCTAGCCTAACTTTTCCCAACTTAACCTACCTTAACCAAGCTTAGCCTAGCCTATCCTTGCCTAACATAGCTCTACTCTACTCTACTCTACACTACTTTACACTACTATACTCTACTCTACTCAACTCTACTCTACTCCACTCTATTCTATTCTACTTTTCTGTAAACTAGTCTTGCATAGCCTACCATAGCCAAACCTAACCTAACCTTCCTCTACTCTGCTCTCTTCTACTCTACTCTACTTTGGCCTAGCCAAGCCTAGCTTATCTTGGCCTAGCATAACCTTGCCAGCCTAGCCTATCCTAACCAAGCTCTACTCTACGTTACTCTATTCTACTCTACTCTACTATACTCTACTCTTCTCTAACTTAGGCTAACCTAGCCAAGCCTAACCTAACTCTTCTCCACTTTACTCTAGCTTAGCCTAGCCTAACTTATCCAAGCCTAAATGAGCTCTACACAACTTTGCCTTTCTCTACTAGATTGCTCTTCTATGCTCTACTCTACTCTACTTTACTCTACTCTACTCTACTTGACTTGAGCCTAGCCTAGCCTAACCTAGCTCTACTCTATTCTAATCTACTCTTCTCCACTCTACTCTACTCCACTTTGCTCTACACTACTATAAGCTAGCCTAGCCTAGCCTAATTAGCTCTACTCTACTTTCCTCTACTATTCTCTATATACTCTATCCTACTCTGCTCTACTGGAATCTAACATAGCCTAGCCTTGTCAAGCCTAACTTAGCTCTATTCTTCTCAACTCTACTCTCTACTCTACTCTAACCAAGCTTAGCTAGCCTTACCAAAACAAAGCTTGCTCTATTTTGCCATAACCTTCTCTTCTCTATTCTACTCTACTCTTTTTTACTTTGCATTGCTCCACCATGCACAGCTCTGCTCTACTCCATTCTACTATACAATACTCTACTCTAGCATAGCCTAGCTTAACCAAACAAAGCTCTATTATACTCTTCTCTACTCTACTTTACTCTACTCTACTCTACTCTAGGAAAGCCTAACCTTACTTAGCCTAGTCTAGCTTAACCTAGCTCTACTCTACTCTACTATACTCTACTCTACTCTACTCTACTCTACTCTACTATACTCTACTCTACTCTACTCTAATTTACTCTAACCTAGCCTAGCTTAGCTTAGCCTAACCAAGCTCTATTCTACTCTACTCTACTCTGCTCTACTCTATTCTGTTTTGCCCTATTGGCTTCTGTTCAACACTACTCTACTCTGCTCTTCTACGGTCCTCTATGCTAAACTTAGCTCTGCTCTACTTTACTCTACTCTATCCTAGCTTAGCTTAACTAAGCTTTACTCTACTCTACTCTACTCTTCTCAATTCTACTCTTCTCTACTCAACTATACTCCACTCCACTGTACCCTACTTTACTGTACTCTACTCTACATTAAAATAGCTTAGCCTGGCAAAGCCAAAAATAGCTCTAATCTTCACTACTATAGCTTAGCTTAACCTAAACTTTGCCATGCCTAACCTATCTCTGCTCTACTATGCTCTGCTCAACTCTACTTTACTCTGGTTTGCTCTACTTTCCTCTTCTCTACTCTACTCTACTCAAGTCTACTCTACTTTACTATACTCTATCCTAGCCTAGCCTAACTTAGCTCTACCGTACTCTACTATACTATACTCTAGCCTAGCTTAGCATACCCTAGAGTAGCCTTGCTTAGCCTAACATAACTTTAATTAACTTTCCTTTACTATACTATACTCTACTCTACTCTTCTCTACTATACTCTACCCTACTCTTCTCTACTAAAATATATTCTACTCTACTCCATTCTATACTCTAGCCTAACCTAGCCAAGCCTAACCTTGCCTTCTTTAACTTTACTCTACTCTACTCTCCTTTCCTCTCCTCTACTTTACTCCACTCTAACCTACTCTAATCTACTCTACTCTACTCTATCTACTCTACTCTACTCTGCACTACTCTACTCTACTCTCACCTAAGTTAGCCTAGCCTAGCCAAGCCAATCTAGCTCTACTCTACTATGCTGTACTCTACTCTACTCTATGCTACTCTAACTTAGCCAGGCCTAGTAAAGCTTAGCTTAGCCTAGCTCTACTCTACTTTATACTACTCTACTCTACTCTAATCTACTTTATACTACTCTACTCTACTCTATGCTACTCAACTCTATTATACTCTACCCTACTCTATCCTAGCCTAGCCATGCCTTGCCTAACCTAGCTCTAATCTACTCTACTCTACTTTACTTTAGCCTAGCCTAGTGTAGCCTATCCTAACGTAACCTAGCCTAGCCTAGCTCTATTCTACTCTGCTCTACTCTACTCTTCTCTACTTTGGTCTGCTTTACTTTTTTATTCTCTGCTTTTCTCTTCTCTACTATACTCTTCTTTACTATATACTACTCCACTATGCTTTGCTCTACTTTGCTCTGCCCTATTCTACTCTACTCTACTCTGCTATACTCTATACTAGCCTAGCCTTAGCCTTACCAAACCTAATTTGACCGATCTCTGCTCTAGTCTGCTCTACTCTACTCTACTATTCTACTAAAGCCTAGCCTAGCCTAGCATAACCTTGCTTAGCCTAACCTAACCTATCCTACCTCTAATCTACATAACTCTACTCTGCTTGACTCTACCATAGCCTAACGTAGCTCTTCTCGACTCTACTCTACACTACTATAGTCTACTCTAATCTAACATAGCCTAGCCTTGCCTAATATAGGTGGCTCTACTCTTCTCTACCCTACTCCACTCTACCATAGCCTAGCCTAATCTCACCTAACCTTGCTCTGCTCCACTCTGCTCTAATCCACTCTACTCTGTTCAGCTATTAATTGCTCTGCCCTGCTTCATTCTGCTCTACACTATTCTATTATGCTCTTCTCTACTCTAATCTAATCTGCTATACTCTGCTATGCTCCACTCTACTCTATTCTACTCTTCTTTAGCCTAGCCTACCCTAACCTAACATAGCTTAACTCGTCTCTACTCTACTATACTCCATTTAGCCTAGCTTAGCCTCACCTTGCCTTGTATAACCTAGCTCTACTCTACTCTGCTTCACTCTACTCTACTATACTCTACTCTACTTTAAACGAGCCTAGCCTAGCCTAATAAAGCTTAGCCATACCTAGTTCTACTCTACTCTATTGTACTCTACTCTACTCTGCTCTGTGCTGCATTATTCTATTATACCCTATAATTCTCTTCTCTTCTTTACTCTGCTCTACTCTACTCTGGTCTACTTTTCTCTACTATGCTTTGCACAGCTTTGCTCTACTCAACGCAACTCTACTCTAGCCTAGCCTAATTAAGCTCTACTCTACAATGCTCTAACTTACTTTACTCTATCCTAGCCTAGCCTAAACCAACCTAACCTACCCCAACCTTGCTATACTATACTCTAGCTTAGCCTCGCATAGCAAAGCCTAGCCTAGCTCTACTCTACTCTCTTCTCCTTCTTCTTCTTCTTCCTCTTCTCCTTCTGTTTCTCCTTCTTCTTCTCCTTCTTCTTATTCTTCTTCATCATCTTCTTCTCCTCCTCCTTATTATTATTATTATTATTATTATTATTATTATTATTCTTCTCCTTCTTCTCCTTCTTCTTCTTCTACTTCTTCTCCTTCTTCTTCTTCGTCTTCTTCTTCTTCTTCTTCTCCTTCTCCATTTCCTTCTTCTTTTTCTTCTTCTACTTCTTCTTCTTCTCCTTCTTCTTCTTATTTGTTTCTCCTTCTTCTTCTTCTCCTTCTTCTTCTTCTTCTTCTTCTTCCTCTTCTTATCCTTCCTCCCTCTTCTCCTTCTAATTCTTCTTCTTCCTCTCCTTCCTTTTCTTCTCGTTCTTCTCCTTCTTCTTCTTCTCCTTCTTTCTCTTCGTCTTCTTTTTCTCCTTCTTCTTTTTCTAATTCTTCTCCTTCTTCTTCTCCATATTCTTCTTCTTCTCCTTCTTCTCCTTCATCTCCTTCTTCTTCTTTTCCTCCTCCTCCTCCTTCTTCTTCTTCTTCTTCTTCTTCTCCATCTTCTACTTCTTCTACTTCTTCTTCTTCTTCTCCTTCTCCTTTTTCTTCTTCCTCTTCTTCTTCTTCTTCTTCTTCCTCTTCTTCTTCTTCTCCTTCTTCTATTTCTTCTCTCCCTTCTTCTTGTTCTCCTTCTTCTTCTTGTTCTTGTTCTTCTCCTCGTCCTCCTTCTTCTTCTTCTTCTTCATCTTCTTCTTCTCCTCCTTCCCCTTCTTCTTCTTCTCCTTCTTCTTCTTCTCCTTCTTCTTCTCCTTATTCTTCTTCTTCTTCTTCTACTTCTTCTTCCTCTTCTTCTTCTCCTTCTTCTCCTTCTTCTTCTTCTTCTCCTTCTTCTATTTTCTCCTTCCTCTTCATCTTCTTCATCTTCTTCTTCTTCTTCTCCTTCTCCTTCTTCTTCTTCTCCTTCTTCTTCTCCTTCTAGTTCTCCTTCTCCTTCATATTATTGTTCTTCTTCTCCATCTTCTCCTTCTTCTACTTCTCCTCCTTCTTCTCCTCCTTCTCCTTCTCCTTCGTCTTCTTCTTCTACTACTTCTTCTTCTTCTCCTTCTCCTTCTCCTTCTCTTTCTTATACTTCTTCTTTCTCTTCTTCTTCTTCTTCTTCTCCATCTTCTCCTTCTTCTTCTTTCTCTCTTTCTCCTTCTTCTTCTTCTCATTCTTCTTCTTGTTCTACTTCTTGTTCTACTTCTCCTTCCTCTTATTCTTCTCCTTCTTCTTGTTCTCCTTCATCTTTTTCTTCTTCTTCTCCTTCATCTTCTTCTCATTCTTCTCCTTCTTCTTCTCCTTCTACTTCTTCTTCTTCCCATTCTTCTTCTTCTCCTTCTTCTCCTTCTTATTCTCCTTCTTCTTTTCCTCCTCCTTCTCGTTCTTCTTCTTCTTCTTCTTCTTCATCATCATCTTCTTCTTCTTCTCCCTCTTCCTCCTTTTCCTCTTCTTCTCCTCCCCCTTCTTCTTCTTCACCTTCTTCTTTTTCTCCTTCTTCTTCTTCTTCTTCTCCTTATTCTTCTTCTTCTTCTTCTTCTACTACTACTACTACTTCTTCTCCTCCTCCTCCTCCTCCATCTGCATCTTCTTGTTCTCCTTCTTGTTCTCCTTCTTCTCCTCCTTCTTCTCCTCCTACTTCTCCTTCTCCTTCTTCTTCTTTCTCTTATTCTTCTTCTTCTTCTTCTTCTCCTTCTCATTCTTCTACTACTACTGCTTCTTCTTCTTCTTCTTCTTATTCTTCTTCTCCTTCTTCTTCTCCTCCTTCTTCTTCTCCTCCTTCTTTTTCTCCTTCTTATGGTTTATTTCTCATTCTTCTCCTTCTTCTTCTTTTTCTTTGTCTTCATCTTCTACTTCTTCTTCTTCTTCCCCTTCTTCTTCTTCATCCTCTTTATT
>JAIUJO010000561.1:115000-125000 GCA_023846275.1 Vanilla planifolia | reverse complement strand
TTTAGTTTACCTTTGCTAAATTCTTTCAAAGATTTTAGATCTCAAATTCGAGCAATCACAAGCAAAAACGATGCTTTCAAGCTCAAAAGGAAAACTGCAACAAGGCGCTTGAAATTAGAGGTTCATGATTCAATTTTTCTCATTTCTATCCTTCTAATTTTTCAATTGTGTGTGACTCCCTTTTCTCCTATTTCTCCTAAGTTCTTTTTGCCAATCGTTGTATTTTTCGTTTTAGGGTAAGGGCATCCCGGCAGTAGTGCTAAAGCCCCGGGTTTGAGTTAAGCACAGAGAAAAACTCAAGTAGGTTTGGGATTAGCCGTAGTAAAAATCCTAAGTAGGTTTGAGGTGAACCGTACGAAAAACCTCACTTGTAATTGGTGCATTTAGTGGATTTTTCCTAACACCGGTTGGGGGTGAACGTAAACTCGTTTTATGGTTTTGAGTTGAACCTCCTAAAAACTTTTGTGTTCAAATTTCTTTATTCGTGCTTAAAACTTTTAAGTTTTTAATTTCAAAAGTTATAAAATTTTTAAATACACAATTCACCCCCCTCTTGTGGGATTTCCTTAGCACGAAACACTTCAATTGGTATCAGAATAGGAACCCCAAATTACGTGAGTAACATCACGTGGGGGATCCTCTTGTGCAAAGTAAAGGCTTTCTCACAATTTCTTTTTTGTTTGTGATTTTGTATGGCTTCCTCTTTGGTCGAAATGAGTGCAACCTTATGTGAAGGTTTTTCTTCAAATCGGCCTCCATTATTTGAAGGAGAATTTTACCTATGTTGGAAAAATCGTTTAGAATTTTCATTCAATCTATTGATTTGGATTTTGGGAAGTCATGAAGAAGCCTTGTGAACTTCTTAGAGATTCTTCTACTACTGAAGTCAAGCCCTTTAGTGAGCTTAACGTTGAGCACAAAAGATTGGCTCAATTAAATGCTAGGGCGTTGAACTATCTTCATTATGGAATTTCTCCTAGTGAGTTTACACAAATTATGAATTTGCATACGGCTTTTGAGGTATGGAAAAACTCGAAGTAACTTCTGAGGGTACCTCACAAGTGAAAGAAACTAAGATCAATATCCTCACCCATGACTACGAACTTTTTAGAATGAATCCCAATGAAAGTATTAAGAGCATGTTTTTGAGATTTAATGATATTACAAATGGATTGGCAAACCTTGGGAGGGCATTCTCAAATGGTGACCTTGTTAAGAAAATTTTGAGAATCCTTCCAAAGGAATCTGATCCACTTGCAACGGCTATTAAAGCCGCTAAGGATCTTAGCAAACTTTCATTGGATGAACTCCTTAGGGAACTTCTTAATGCCGAAATAGAAATGCCAAGGAGACTTACAGAAGAGGCTTCTACAAGCAAGTTCAAGTATGAAAGAAGAAAGGAAGAACCAATGGCTTTCAAAGCCACCAAAAGCAATTCGGATTCCACTTCCACCTCCTCCAAGGATTTAAAGGATGAGGTAAGTTTCCATGTTAATAGTTTAGCTAAAACTTTGGCCAAGAGCTTTCTTAATAGGAAATGGAAGAAGAAAAATAATAAAGAGAGGAAGAGGCCACCAACTTGTTTTGAGTGTGGTCAAACTGGTCATATTAATTCGGAATGTCCAAAACTCAAAGACAAGCATATTAAGGAGGGAAAAAGAAGAAGAAGAAGAAGAGCTTGAAGAAAAAGAAAGCATTTCAAGCTACATGGTGTGCCTCCGAAGATTTAGACATTTCAAGCTCAAGTAGAGGAGAAGAAGGAATGATTTGCTTTATGGAAAACGAGGCATCCTCA
Source organism: Vanilla planifolia (assembly GCA_023846275.1). Lineage (NCBI taxonomy): Eukaryota > Viridiplantae > Streptophyta > Magnoliopsida > Asparagales > Orchidaceae > Vanilla > Vanilla planifolia. The sequence continues at coordinate 123,205 of JAIUJO010000561.1, read as the reverse complement.
TCATCTTCAAGTGAAGAAGAAGAAGAAAATGAGGTAAGCTCTTGGACAAGAGATACTCTTGAAAATAATTACATTGAAATTATGAATGCATTAACTTCCTTAATGAGTGCACATAAAAAATTAAAAAGGAGCTACAAAGAAAAGGTTGAATTGCTTGATTTTGCCATGAAAGAAGATGAAAAGAAAAAAATTAAAAAATCAACATATATGTGAAGAAAAGGCATCTCTTATCATTGAAAATACTTCTTTGAAGCATGATATTTCAGTTTTAAAAGAAAAAATACAATCTTTTGAGCATGCTAGAGTAAATAAAACTACACATGTTTCAAATGCTTATTATCATTCACATGCTCTCAGTTTCAAAAATCCTAGATATTTGAGCATGCCTTGGCCATCAAACATCGTTTGTTTTTATTGTTGTAAACCTGGACATACTATGAAAGATTGCTTCTTTAGAAGAAATATGTATACACAAACACAAAATGTTAGATGGATGTTAAAAAGGAGAACATGCAAGTACCATTTAGGGTTCAACCCAAGTTTTCTTCGGTTCCTAAGAGCGTGACTTAGTAGACTAGAAGAAAAGGTCTCCAATTATTTGGAGACATTCTAGGATAGGTCTAGGATATTTAGAAAACTTAAATTGATGATTTCGTTTAGTGGTATACTTTCTAATTTAAATTTTACACCTCATACAATCAAAACCAAGAAGAAAATCAAAATCCACATCTTGGGTATTGGATAGTGGATGCTCAAGACACATGACTGGAGACAAAAGTAAATTCAAATCATTGAGATCGGGTCCTAATAGGAAGGTGACCCTAGGAGACAACACAAAGAAAAGAATAATTACAATTGGAGATGTAGGTACGACAAACTTTACCCTTTCAAATGTATTTTTAGTAGAAGGCTTAGAATTTAATTTGATTAGTATTAGTCAACTTTGTGATAATGGATTTGATATTGTTTTTAATACAAAAGCTTTCAAAATCATGAAAAATAATGTTGAACTACTTATAGGTAAAACAAAATGTGATACATATGTAATTAGTTTTGGACAACTAGAAGCTAGTGGTTTGGAATGCCTAGTGACCCAATCTAATGAGAATTCATTATGGCATAGAAGATTAGGCCATGTGGGATACTCCACCTTGAAGAAGATTTCAAAATTAGATGTAGTTAGAGGCCTTCCAAAACCAAGCAAGTCAAATTAGGAGTTGTGTGAATCTTGCCAAAAGGGAAAACAAGTTAAATCCTCTTTCAAATCTCAAAATGAATTAACAACTAGTAGACCTTTAGAAAAAATCTACTTAGATCTTTTTGGTCCAATACAACCTTTGAGTTTAGGAGGAAAACAATATGGATTTGTTATAGTTGATGATTTATCTAGATATACTTGGGTGTTTCTTCTTAGACATAAAAATGAAGCCTTTGAGAACTTCAAAGATTTGATTAGAGAGTTAGAAAGACAACATAGTCTAAAATTAATTTGTATGCAAAGTGATAATGGGAGTGAATTTAAGAATGAATATTTTAGTGAGTTTTGTAAAGAGAAAGGAATCAAACATCAATTTGCATGCCCATATACACCACAACAAAATGGCATTATAGAAAGAAAGAATAGAACATTAATTGAGATGGGTAGAACCATGTTAGCCAAATATAACTTACCCAAATACTTTTGGCCGAAGCTATTAGCACGGTGTGTTACATAATAAATAGGGTTAATTTGAGACCAAAGTTGAAGAAAACTCCTTATGAATTGCTAAGGAAGAAGAAACCAAATCTTAGTTATTTTCATGTTTTTGGTTGTAAGTGTACTATTCTTAAAAATGAGAGAGCAAACTTAGGAAAGTTTGATGAGAAGGCAAGTGTAGGAATCTTTTTAGGGTATTCATCAATTAGAACAACATATAGAGTTTTTAATCAAGAATCACATAAAATAGAGGAAACAATGTATGTTGTGTTTGATGAGACAATTTAACAAGTTAGTGAAAAGCATTAGAAGATGAAATAGAATTAGTAAAGAATCTAGATTTAAATAAAGAAAAAATAGAAAATCTAGAAATAGAAAAAGAAAAAAAAACGAAAATAATTTATCTAAAGGATGGAAATTTGCAACCTCACATCCAAAGGATTTGATTATAGGAGATGTGAACCAAGGAGTGAAGACTAGAGCTTCAATTAGAGATATAGATCATAATGCCTTTGTGTCATTTTTTTAACCCAGTTCTATAGAAGAAGCCCTTGTGGATGATTATTGGGTTCAAGCTATGAATGAAGAGTTAGACCAATTTTAAAGAAATCCAGTTTGGGAATTAGTACCAAGACCTAGTGATCAACAAGTAATTGGTACTAGATGGGTCTATAAAAATAAATTAGAAGAAAATGGTGTAATAATTAGGAATAAGGCTAGACTTGTTACTAAGGGATATAGTCAAATAGAAGGTATTGATTTTGAGGATTCATTTGTACCCATAGCTAAGTTAGAAGTAATTAGATTACTTCTAGCATATTCATGTTATAAGAATTTTAGATTGTTTCAAATGGATGTAAAAAGTGCTTTCTTAAATGGAATAATAGAAGAGGATGTGTTTGTAGAACAACCACCAGGTTTTGAAAATCAAACACAAGATAATTATGTCTACAAGCTTAAGAAAGCTGTTTACAGCCTTATGCAAGCTCGACGTGCATGATATCATAAGTTGAGTAATTATCTAGTAGAAAGTGGCTTTAGAAAGGGTAAATCAGATACTACATTATTTTTAAAGCCTTTAGGAGATGATTTATTAATTGTTCAGATTTATGTTGATGATATTATTTTTGGTAGTACAAAAGAAGAAATGTGTAAAGAATTTGGAGATCTTATGACTAAGAAATTTGAAATGAGCATGATGGGTGAGCTAATGTGTTTCTTAGGATTGCAAATAAGACAACTAAAAGATGGTATTTTTATTTCTCAAACAAAATATTTGAAAGAAATGTTTAAGAAATATGGTTATGAAAATATGAAACCTAGAAAAATTACCATGAATCAATCTATTCAATTAGACCTAGATGAACAAGGGAAAACCATAGACCAAAAACTTTATAGAGGACTTATAGGATCTTTATTATACCTTACAGCTAGTAGGCCCAACATTCTATTTAGTGTTGGATTATGTGCTAGGTTCTAAGCAAACCCAAAGGAAAGTCACTTAAAAGCTTTTAAAGCAATCTTCAAATATTTGAAGGGAACTATGACTCTAGGATTATGGTATCCTAGAAATGACCTTTCTTTTGAACTCATTGGCTATACAGATTCAGATTTTGGAGGATCTAAAGTGGATAGGAAGAGCACATCAGGGACATGTTAATTCTTGGGACATTGTCTTGTTTCATGGTCAAGCAAAAAACAAAATTGTATAGCCTTGTCAACAACAGAAGTTGAATATGTTGTATTTGGAAGTTGTGTTGCTCAAGTACTATGGTTAAGACAACAACTTCAAGACTATGGTTTAGAAGTCACACATATACCTATTAGAATTGACAATACTAGTGCATTAGCATTAGCCAAGAATCTAGTTCATCATTCTAGGACTAAGCATATAGATGATAGATATCACTTTATTAGAGATCAAGTGGCCAAAGGATTAGTAGAATTAGAGTATGTTCCTACTAAGCTTGAATTGGCTGACATTTTTACCAAACCCTTACCATCGGAGCAATTTCAAATATTGACAGAACAATTAGAAATTTTAGACATTGCTTAGGGTTAACTCCCTTTTTGATGGTGTTAAACGGGGAGAATAGTTAGGAGTTAGGGGGAGCATGATAATTATTGATCTCCTCATTAAGATTTCTCTTCTTAAAAGTTTACTTTTATTCATTTTATCATTTCTTTATAGATTTAAAACATTTATGTCTTGCAATCATCAAAAGGGGGAGATTGTTACACCCTTGTGTTTAATGAGTCAAGTATAAATGTTTATATTTTTTTTAGGCTTGATTTTAAGTAAAATTATTAATATTTGATTAAATCAAGCCATGTATTTCACATGTCTAAAATAGTGGTCTCTAAGGACCTTGAAGCCATGGCATACTTCAAGGAAATTTGAGACATGTACTAGAATTTTCATATTTGAGTTTTTATTAATTTTTCTTGAAATTGAGCTGTCCAATTTTTGAGATTATGAGGCACACTAGTAGTATTAATATTTAAAAATGTTATAAAATTAACAATTATTGAATTTCGATTTTGGGGCCGGATCGGACGGTGGCTGCTTTCTGTCTGTTGCCCAAATGGTTAGTTTTTTTTTAGAAGCCGTTGAAGGCTTGTTTAGCTCAATTTTAAGTTCTATAAATAGGAAAGAATTAAGATTTATTTAGTTTACCTTTGCTAAATTCTTTCAAAGATTTTAGATCTCAAATTCAAGCAATCACAAGCAAAAAAGGTGCCTTGATGCTCAAAAGGAAAACTGCAACAAGGCGACTGAAATTAGAGGTTCATGATTCAATTTTTCTTATTTCTATCTTTCTAATTTTTCAATTGTGTATGCCTCCCTTTTCTCCTATTTCTCCTAAGTTCTTTTTGCCAATCGTTGTATTTTTCATTTTGGGGTAAGTGCATCCCGGCAGTAGTGCTAAAGCCCCAGGTTTGAGTTGAGCCTGGAGAAAAATTCAAGTAGGTTTGGGATTAGCCGTAGCAAAAATCCCAAGTAGGTTTGAGGTGAACCGTATGAAAAACATCACTTGTAATTGGTGCATTAATTAGATTTTTCCCAACAAATGTTGGGGGTGGACGTAGACTTGGTTTAGGGTTTTGAGTCGAACCACCTAAAAACTTTTGTGTTCAAATTTCTTTATTCATGCTTAAAACTTTTAAGTTTTTAATTTCAAAAGTTATAAAATTTTTAAATACACAATTCACCCACCCTCTTGTGGGATTTCCTTAGCACCAAACACTTCAAGAAGGAGAAGATGAAGAAGAAGAAGATGAAGACGAAGATGAAGAAGCAGATGAAGAAGGAGAAGGAAAAAGAGAAGAAGAGATGAAGTAGGAGAAGAAGGGAGGAGAAGGAGAAGAATAAGAAGAAGAAGAAGAAGAAGAAGAAGGAGAAGAAGAAGAAGAAGAAGAAGAAGGAGAAGAAGAAGAAGAAGAAGAAGAAGGAGAAGAAGAAGAAGAAGAACAAGAAGAAGGAGAACAAGGAGAAGAAGGAGAAGAAGATGGAGAAGAAGGAGAAGGAGCAAAAGGACAAGAAGAAGAAGAAAAAGAATAAGAAGAAGAAGAACCCAAAGGAGAATAAGAAGAAGAAGATGGAGAAGAAGAAGAAGAAGAAGTAGTAGAAGAAGAAGAAAGAGAACGAGAAGAAGAAGTAGAAGAAGAAGAAGAAGAAGAAGGAGAAGAAGGAGAAGAAGAAGAAGAAGAAGAAGAACATGATGATGGTGAAACAAATGATGAAGTAGAAAAAGAAAAAGAAGAAGAAGAAGAAGGAGAAGAACAAGAAGAAGAAGGAGATGGAGAAGAAGAAGAAGAAGAGGAAGAAGAAGATGATGAAGTGGAAGAAGAATAAGAATGAGAAAAAGAAGAAGAAGAATAAGAAGTAAGGGAAGAAGAAGATGAAGAAGAAGAAGAATAAGAATGAGAAAAAGAAGAACAAGAACAAGAAGAAGTAAGGGAAGAAGAAGAAGAATTTGAAGAAGAAGAAGAAGAAGTAGGAGGTGGAGGAGAAGAAGCAGAAGCTAAAGAAGAAAAAGAAGAAAAAAATGGAGATGAAGTGGAAGAAGAAGAAAAAGAAGAAAAGGAAGAAGTAGAAGAAGAAGATGATCATGAATAAGAAGAAAAAGAGGAAGAGGAAGAAGAAGAAGAAGATGCCAAAGAAGAAGAAGAAGAAGAAGAAGAAGAAGAAGAAAAAGAAGAAGAAGGAGAAGAATAACAAGAGGAAGAAGCAGAAGAAGGAGAAGGAGAAGAAGAAGAAGAAGAAGAAGAAAAAGAAGGAGAAGAAGAAGAAGAAGAAGAAGAAGAACAAGGAGTAGGAGAAGAAGGAGAAGAAGAAGAAGAGGAAGAGAAAGAAGAAGAGGAGGAAAAAGAAGAAGAAGAAGGGGAAGAAGAAGAAGGAGAAGAAGAAGATGAAGAAGAAGTAGAACTAGAAGAAGAAGAAAAATAAATAGAAGACGAAGAAGAAGAAGAATAAGAAGAACAAGAAAAAAAAGAAGGAGAAGCAGAAGAAGAAGAAGAACAACAAGAAGAACATGAAGAAGGAGAAGAATAAGAAGAAGAAGAAGAAGAAGAAGAAGAAGAAGAAGAAGAAGTAGTAGAAGAAGAAGAAGAAGAAGAAGAAAAAGAAGAATAATAATAATAATAAGAAGAAGAAGAAGAAGAAGAAGAAGAAGAAGAAGAAGAAAATAAAGAGGATGAAGAAGAACAAGAAGAAGAAGAAGAAGAAAAAGAAGTGGTAAACAGAAGAAGTAGAAGAAGTAGATGGATTAGAAAAAGAAGAAGTAGAAGAAGAAGAAGAAAGGGAAGAACATGAAGTAGTAGTAGTAGAAGAAGAAGAATAACGAGAAGTTGAAGAAGAAGAAGGAGAAGGAGAAGAAGAAGAAGAAGAAGAAGAAGAAGAAGAAGAAGAAAAAGAAGAAGAAGAAGAAGATTAAGAAGAAGAAAGAAAAGAAGAAGAAGAACAAGAAGAAGAAGAAAAAGAAGAAGGAGAGGAAGAAGAAGACGAAGAAGAAGAAGAAGAAGATGAAGAAGAAGTAGAAGAACAAGAAAAAGAAGAAGAAGAAAGAGAAGAACAAGAAGCAGAAGAAGAAGAAGAAGAAGAAGAAGAAGAAGAAGATGATGATGAAGAACGAGAAGAAGAAGAAGATGAAGAAGATGATGAAGAAGAAGGAGAAGGAGGAGGAGGAGGAGGAGAAGAAGAAGAAGAAGAAGAATTTGGAGAATAATAACAAGAAGAAGAAGAAGAAGTAGATGAAGGAAATGAAGATGTAGAAGAAGAAAATGATGAAGGAGGAGAAGAAGAAGGAGGAGAAGAAGAAAGGGGAGAAGAAGAAGGAGAAATAGATGGAGAAGGAGAAGAAGAGGAAGATGAAGAATTAGAAGAAGAAGATGAAAGAGGTGGGGAAGGAGGAGAAGAAGAAGAAGAAAAGGAAGAAGAAGAAGAAGAAGAAGAAGAAGAAGAAGATGGAGAAGAAAAGCAAGAAGAAACTGAAGAAGAAGAAGAAGAAGAAGAAGAAGAAGAAGAAAAAGAAGAAGAAGAAGAAGAAGTGCCAAAAGAAGAAGATAATGATGAATAAGAAGAAAAAGAAGAAGACAAAGAACAAAAAGCAGTAAAAGAAGAAGATTAGGAAGAAGAAGAAGAAGAACAAGAAGAGGAAGAAAACGAAAAAGAACAAGAAGAACAAAGTAGAAGAAGAACAAGAAGATGAAGAATAGGAAGAAGAAAATGAAGAATAAGAAGATGAAGAAAATGAAGAATAAGAAGAAGAACAGGAAGAAGAAAATGAAGAATAAGAAGAAGAATAAGAAGAAGTCGAAGATGTAGTAAAAGGAGAAGATGAAGTTGAAGAAGATGTAGAAGAAGAAGACGAAGAAGTAGTAGTAGTAGTAGTAGAAGAAGAAGAGGAAGAAGAAGAAGAAGGAGAAGAAGAAGAAGAAGAAGATGAAGAAAATAAAGAAGAAGAAGCAGAAGAAGAAGAAGAAGATGAAGAAGGAGAAGAAGAAGAAGTATTAGTAGTAGAAGAGGAAGAAAAAGAAGAATAAGAAGAAGAAGAAGAAGTAGAAGATGAAGAAGAAGAAGAACTAATGGAAGAAGAAGAAGAAGAAGAAGAAGAAGATGTTGAAAAAAACGATTAAGAAGAAGATGAAGAAAATAAGAAGAAAGAGAAGAAGATGTAGAAGTAGAAGAAGAAGAAGTAGAAGAAGAAGAAGAAGTGAAGGAACAAGAAGAAGAAGAAGAAGAAGAAGAAGAAGAAGTAGAAGAAGATGATGATGATGATGAAGAAGAAGAAGGAGAAGAAGATGAAAAAGAAGAAGAAGAGGAAGGAGAAGGAGAAGAAGAAGAAGAAGAGGATAATGATGAAGGAAATGAAGAAGTTGTAGAAGAAAATGGTGAAGAAGAAGAAGAGGAAGGAGATGAAGAAGGTGAACAAGAGGAAGAAGAAGAATAATAATAAGAATAAGAATGAGAAGAAGAAGAACAAGAAGAAAATGTAAGAGAAGAAGAA
>JAIUJO010000561.1:97500-107500 GCA_023846275.1 Vanilla planifolia | reverse complement strand
ATGAGAAGAAGAAGAAGAAGAGGAATAAGAAGAAGAAGAATAAGAAAGAGATGGAGAAGAAAAAGTTGTAGAAGAAGAAGTTGAAGAAGAAGAAGAAGAAAAAGAAGAAGAAGAACAAGAAGAGGAGGAAGAAGAAGTAGAAGTTGAACAAGACGAAGAAGAATAAGAGGAAGATGAAGAAGTAGAAGAAGAAAAAGAAGAAGAGGTAGAAGAAGAACAAGAAGAAGTAGAAGAAGAGGAATGAGAAGAAGAAGAAAAAGAAGCAGGAGATGATGAAGAAGAAGAAGAAAAAGAAGAAAAATAATAATAAGAAGAGTAATAATAATTATAAGAAGAAGAAGAAGTAAGGGAGGAAGAAGAAGAAGAAGAAGAAGATGAAGTAGTAGAAGAAGAAAATGAAGAAGTAGAAGAAGAAGAAGAAGAAGAAGAAGTAGAAGAAGAAGAAGGAAAAGAAGAAGTGGCAGAAGAAGAAGTAGAAGACGATGAAGTAGAAGTAAATGAAAAAGAACTAGAAGAAGAAGAACAAGATGAAGAAGAAGAAGAAAAAGAAGAAGAAGAAGAAGAAGAAGAAGAAGAAGAAGAAGAAAAAGAAGAAGTAGTAGAAGAAGAAGAAGAAGAAGAAGGAGAAGATGATGATGAAGAAGAAGAAGAAAAAGTTGAAGAAAAAGAAGAAGAAAATGAAGAAGAAGAAGATGAAGAAGAAGAAAAGGAAGAAGATGCAGAAGTAGTAGAGGAAGGAGAAGATGATGAATATGGAGAGGAATAGGAATAAGATGAAGAAGAAGTAGAAGAAGGAGAAGAAGTTGAAGAAGAAGAAGAAGAGGAAAAAGGAAAAGAAAGTGAAGAAGAAGAAGAAGAAAAAGAAGAACAACAACAACAAGAGGAAGAAGTAATAGAAGAAGACAAAAAAGACAAAGTAGAAGAAGAAGGAAGAGCAGGAGGAGGTGTAGTAGGAGGAGAAGGAGAAGAAGAAGAATAAGAAGAACAAGAAGAAGAAGAAGAAGAAGAAGAAGAAGACGAAGAAAAAGAACAAGAAGAAGATGAAGAAGAAGAAAATGAAGAAAGAGAGGAAGAAGAAGAAGAAGTGGAAGAAGAAGAAGAAGAAAAAGAAGCAGAAGGTTAGGAAAAAAGTAAGTAGATTAAAAAGAAGTATAATAATAATAATAAGAAGAAGAAGAAGTGAAGCCAGAAGAAAATTAAGAAGAATAAAAAGAAGAACAAGAAAAAGAAGAAGATTAAAAAAACGAAGAAGAAGCAGAAGAAAATGAAGAAGAAGAAGAACAACAACAAGAAGAACAAGAAGAAGAAAAATAAAAAGAAGAATAAGAAGAAGAAGAATAAGATGAAGAAGAAGTAGGAAAAGAAGTAGAACTAGAAGAAGAAGAAGTAGTAGAAGAAGAAGAATAATAAGAAGAAGAAGACAAAGAAGAAAAAGAAGTAGAAGAAAAAAAATAAGGAGAAGGAGAAGAAGAAAAAGTAGATGAAGAAGAACAAAAAGAAGAAGAAGAAGAAGAAGAAGAAGAAGAATAAGAAGAAGAAGAGGAAGATGAAGAAGAAGGAGGACAAGAAGAAGAGGAAGAAGAAGAAGAAGGAAAACAAGGAGAAGAAAAAGAAGGAGAAGAAGAAGAAGAAGAAGCACAAGAAGATGGGGAATAATAATAATAATAATAAGAGGAAGAAGAAGAAGGAGAAGCAGAAGAAGAATAAGTATAAGAAGAAGAAGAAGAAGAAGAGGAAGAAAATGAAAAATAAGAAGAAGAAGAAGAAGAAGAAGGATAAGAATAAGAAAAAGAAGAAGAAAGTGAAGAGGAAGATGAATAAGTAGTGGAAGAAGAAATAGAAACAAAAGAAGGAGAAGATGAAGAAGAAAAAGAAGAAGAAGAAGAAGAAGTAGAAAAAGTAGAAGGAGAAGAAGTAATAGAGGTAGACAAAGAAGAAGAAGAAGAAGCAAAATAAGAAGGAGAAGGAGAAGTAGAAGAAGAAGAAGAAGAAGTTAAAGAATAAGAAGAACAAGAAAAAAAAGAAGAAGAAGATGAAGAAGAAGAAGAAGAACAAGAAGGGGAAGAAGGAGAAGAAGAAGAAGAAGAAGATGAAGAAGAAGAATAAGAAGACGAAGAGAAAGAAACAGAAGATGATGAAGAAGAATAAGAAAAAGAAGAAAAATAATAATAAGAAGAATTATAATAATTATAAGAAGAAGAAAAGTAAAGCAAGAAGAAGCAGAAGAAGAAGAAGAAGATGATGATGAACAAGAAGAAGAAGAAAATGAAGAAGAAGAAGAAGAAGAAGCAGTAGAAGAAGAATATGAAGAAGTAGCAGAAGAAGTAGAAGACGATGAAGTAGAAGTAGAAGAAAAGGAACTAGAAGAAGAAGAACAAGATGAAGAAGAAGAAGAAATAGAAGAAGAAGAAGAAGAAGAAGAAGAAGATGATGATGATGAAGAAGAAGAAGAAGAAAATGAAGATGATGAAGAAGAAGAAGAAGCAGAAGAAGAAGAATATGATGAAGTAGCAGAAGAAGTAGAAGACGATGAAGTAGAAGTAGAAGAAAAGGAACTAGAAGAAGAAGAACAAGATGAAGAAGAAGACGAAATAGAAGAAGAAGAAGAAGAAGAAAAAGAAGATGATGATGAAGAAGAAGAAGAAGAAAAGTTGAAGAAGAAGAAGAAGAAAATGAAGAAGAAGAAGAAGAAGGAGAAGAAAATGAAGAAGAAGAAGAAGAAGAAGAAGTAGTAGAAGAACGAGAAGATGAAGAATATGGAAAAGAATAGGAATAAGAAGAATAAGTAGTAAAAGAAGAAGAAGAAGAAGAAGAAGAAGAAGAAACGGTTGAATAAGAAGAAGTGCAAAAAGTAAAAGAAAAGGAAGAAGTTGTAGAAGAAGAGCAACAACAACAAGAAGAAGATGAAGAAGCAGTAGTAATATAAGAAAACAAAAAAAACGAAGTAGAAGAAGGAGGAGGAGGAGCAGGAGGAGGAGGAGGAAGAGAAGGAGGAGGTGGAGGAGGAGGAGAAGAAGAAGAATAAGAAAAACGAGAAGAAGAAGAAGAAGAACAACAACAAGAACAAGAACAAGAAGAAGATGAAGAAGAAGAAAATGAAGAAAAAGTGGAAGAAGAAGAAGAAGTGGAAGAAGAAGAAGAAGGAGAAGAAGAAGAAAAAGAAGTAGAAGGTGAGGAAAAAAAAAGAAGAAGAATAAGAAGAAGCATAAGAATAAGAAGAAGAAGAAGAAGATGAAGTGAAGCAAGAAGAAGAATAAGAAGAATAAAAAGAAGAAGAAGAAAAAGAAGAAGATTAAAAAAAAGAAGTAGAACAAGAAGAAAATGAAGAAGAAGAAGATGAAGAAGAACTAGAAGAAGAGAGGGAAAAAACAAGAATAAGAAGAAGAAGAAGAAGTAGGAAAAGAAGTAGAACTAGAAGAAGAAGAAGAAGAAGAAAAATAAGAAGAAGAAGTCGAAGAAGAAAAAGAAGAAAAGAAAAAATAAGGGGAAGGAGAAGAAGAAAAGTTGATGAAGAAGAAGAAGAAGAAGAAGTTGAAGAAGAAGAAGTTGAAGAAAAAGAAAAGAAGAAGTAGAAGAAAAGGACAGAAGAAGAGAAGAAGAAGAAGAAGAAGAAGAATAAGAAGAGTAACAAAATAAATAAGAAGAACGAGAAAGAGAGGAAGAAAATATGAAGAATAAGGAAAGAAGAAGAAGAACGAGATGAAGAAGAAGTAGACAAAAAGCAAGAAGAATGGGAAGAAGAAGAAGACGAAGAAGAACTAGAGAAATATGAAGAAGTAGAAGAAGAAGAACAAGGAGAAGAAGAAGAAGAAGACAAACAAGAAGAAGATGAAGAAGAAAAAGAAGAAGAAGAAGAAGCAAAAGAAGAAGATGAAAAGGAAAAAGAAGAAGAAGAAGCAGAAGAAGAAGAAGAAGAAGAAGAAGAATATGACAACAAAAAAGTAGAATATGAAGAAGTAGAGGAAGAAGAAGAAGAAGAAGAAGAAGAAGGAGGAGGAGGAGGAGGAGGAGAAGAAGAAGAAGATAGAGCAGATGAAGAAGAAGAAGTTGAAGTAGCAGAAGTAGAAGAACAAGAAAAAGAAGAAGTGGAAGAAGAAAAAATTGAAGAATGAGAAGAGAGGAAAATGAAGAAGAATAAGATGGAGGAGGAGGAGGAGGAGAAGAAGAAGAATACAGAGAAGATGAAGAAGGAAAAGAAGAGGAAAAGAAAAAGGTGAAGGAAAAGAAAAAGGTGAAGGAAAAGAAGAAGAATAAGAAGAAGCAGAAGTGGAAGAAGAAGTAAAGCAAGAAGAAGTAGAAGAAGAAGAAGAAGAAGAAGAAGAAGAAAAAGAATAATATTAATAAAAAGAAGGAGAAGAAGAGGAATAAGAATAAAATTATGAAGAAGAGGAACAATAAGAAGAACAAGTAGAAGAATAAGAAGAAGAAGTTGAAGAATTAGAAGAATAAGACAATGATGAAGAAGTAGAAGAAGAAGCATAAGAAGAAGTAGGAGTTAGAAAAGAACAAGAAGAAGAAGAAGAAGAAGAAGAAGAACAATAAGACAAAGAAGCAAAAAGAAGTAGAAGAAAAAGAAGAAGAAGAAGAAGAAGAAGAAGAAGAAGAAGGACAAAATGAAGATGATGATGAAGAAGAAGAAAATGAGGAAGTGGAGGAGGAAGAAGAAGTAGAAGAAGGACAAGAAGAAGAAGAATAAAAAAAATAAAGAAGAGGAACAAGAACAAGAGGAAGAAAATGATGAAAAAGAAGAAAAAGAAGAAAAGAAGAAGAAGAATAAGAAGTACAATAAGGAAAACAGGAAGACGAATAAGAAGGAGAACAAGGAGAAAATGAAGAAGAAGAAGGAGAAAAATATGAAGAAGAAGAAGAAGGACAAGAAGAAGCAAAAGAAGAAGAAGAAGAAGAAGAAGAAGAAGAATACGAAGAAGATAAAGAAGAAGAAGGAGACGAATAAGAAGAAAAAAAAGAAGAAGAAGTAGAAGAAGAAGATGATGAACTAGAACAAGGAGAAGAAGAAGAGGAAGTAGAAGAAGTAGAAGAAGAAGAAGAAGAAGAAGGAGAAGAAGAAGCAAAAGAAGAAGAAGAAGAAGAAGAAGAAGAAGAAGAAGAAGAAGAAGAAAAAGAAGAAGAACAAGGAGAATAAGAAGAAGAAGAGGAAGATGAAAAAGAAGGAGGAAGAGAAGAAGTTGAAGAAAGAAAACAAGGAGAAGAAGAAGAAGAACGAGAAGAAGAAGAAGAAAAAGCACAAGAAGAAGGAGAATAATAATAATAATAATAATAAGAGGAAGAAGAAGAAGAGCAAGAAGAAGAAGAAGAGGAAGAAGAAGAAGAAGAAGAAGCAAAAGAAGAATAAGTATAAGAAGAAGAAGAAGAAGAAGAGAGGAAGAAAATTAAGAATAAGATGAAGAAGAAGAAGAAGAAGATGAAGAATAAGAAGAAAAAGGAGAAGAATAAGAAACAGAAGAAGAATGTGAAGAAGAAGATGAAGAAGAAGTAGTGGAAGAAGAAATAGAAGCAGAACAAGGAGAAGAAGAAGAAGAAGAAACAGAAGAAGAAGAAGAAGAAAAAGAAGAAGGAGAAGAAAAATAGAGGTAGACAAAGAAGAGAAGAAAAAGAAGAAGAAGAATAATAATAAGAAGGAGAAGGAGAAGAAGTAGTAGAAGAAGAAGAAGAAGTTGAAGAAGAAGAAGAAGAAGAAAAAGAAGAAGAAGAACAAGAAGAGGAGGGGGAAGAAGAAGAAGAAGATGAACAAGAAGAAGAAGAATAAAAAGAAGATAAAGATATAGAAGAAGAAAAAAAAGAAGAGGTAGGAGAAGAAGAAGAATAAGAAGAAGAAGAGGAATGAGAAGAAGAAAAAAAAGAAGAAAAATAATGATAAGAAGAATAATAATAATTATAAGAGGAAGAAGTAAAGAAAGAAGAAGAAGATGATGATGATGAAGTAGAAGAAGAAGAAAATTAAGAAGAAGAAGAAGAAGAAGAAGAAGTAGAAGAAGAAGAAGAAGAAGAAGAATAAGAAGAAGAAGTAGCAGAAAAAGAAGTAAAAGATGATGAAGTAGAAGTAGATGAAAAAGAACTAGAAGAAGAAGAACAAGATGAAGAAGAAGAAGAAAAAGAAGAAGAAGAAGAAGAAGAAGAAGAAGGAGAAGATGATGATGAAGAAGAAGAAAAAGAAGAAGAAGAAGAAGAAGAAGAAGAAGAAGATGAAGAAGAAGAATAAGAAGAAGAAGAATAAGATGAAGAAGAAGTAGGAAAAGAAGTAAAACTAGAAGAAGAAGAAGAAGAATAAGAAGAATAAGAAGAAGACGAAGAAGAAAAAGAAGCCGAAGACAAAAAATAAGGAGAAAGTGAAGAAGAAGAAGTAGTTGAAGAAGAAGAAAAAGAAGAAGTAGAAGAAAAGGAGGAAGAAGAAGAAGTAGTAGAAGAAGGTGGAGGAGGAGGAGAAGAAGAAAAAGAAGAAGAAGAAGTAGAAGAAGAAGAAGAGGAAGAAGAAGAAGAAGACGAAGAAGAAGAAGAAGAAGAAGGAGAAGAAGAAGAAGAAGAAGAAGAAGAAGAGGAAGAAGAAGTGAAAGAAGCAGATGAAGAATAGTATTTAAAACAACAATAAAAATAATAATAATAATAATAAGAAGAAGAAGGAGAAGAAGAAGATGAAGAAGAAGTGAAGAGGAAGACGAAAAAGAAGAAGAGGAAGATGATGAAGAAGAAGAAGGAGGAGGAGAAGAAGAAGAAGAACAAGAAGGATAAGAAGCACAAGAAGAAGAAGAAGAAGAAGAAGAAGGAGAAGAAGGAGAAGAAGAAGAACAAGAAGAAAAATAACAAGAAGAAGAAGAGGAATAAGATTAAAAGGAAGAAGAAGAACTAGGAGAAGAAGAAGAAGATGAACAAGAAGAAGTAGAAGAAAGTGAAGAAGAAGAAGAAGAAGAACAAGAGGAAGAAGAAGAAGAAGAAGAGGAAGAACTAGTAGAAGTAGAAGTAGAAGTAGAAGAAGGAGAAGAAGAAGAAGAAAAAGAAGAAAAAGAAGAAGTAGAAATAGAAGAAGGAGAAGAAGGAGAAAAAGTAGAAGTAGACAAAGAAGATGCAGAAGAAGAATAAGAGGAAGAAGAGGAAGACAATGACGACGAAGAAGAAGAAGAAGAAGAAGAAGATGAAGATGATGAAGAAGAAGAGGAACGAGAAAGAGAGGGAGAAGAAAGAGAAGAAGGAGAAGATGAAGAAGAAGAAGAAATAAGAGAAGAAGAAGATTAAGAATTAGAAGAAGCACAAGAATAAGAAGGGAAGAAGAAGAAGAAGAAAAAAATGAAGAAGAATTAAAAGATGAAGAAGGAGAAGAAGTAGAGGGAGAAGAAGAAGAAGAAGAAGAAGGAGCGAAAGAAAAAGAAGAAGAAGAAGAAGAAGATCAAAGAGGAGGAGGAGGAGGAGAAGAAGAAGAAGAAAAAAAAAGGAAGAAGAAGAAGAAGAAGAAGAAGAAGAAGAAGAAGAAAAAGAGGATAAAGAAGGAGATGAAGGAGAAGAAGATGACGAAGTCGAAGAAGAAGGGCAAGAAGAAGAAGAGGAAGAATAAGAAGAAGAAGAAGAAGAAGAAAAAGAAGAGAAGGAAGAAGAAGAAGAAGAAAGAGGATGATAGAAAAATAAAAAAGAAGAACAAAAAAAAAGAAGAAGAAAAAGAAGAAAAATTAGACAAAGAAGAATGAGAAGAAGAATGAGAAGAAGAAAAATAAGAAAAGGTAGAAGTAGAAGAAGAAGATGATAATGATGAGGTAGAAGTAGAAGAAGAAGAAGAAGACAAGGAAGAAGAACATGATGAAGGTGAAGAGGTAAAAGCAAGAGAAGAAGAATAAGAAGAAGAAGAAGACAATTAAGAAGAAGAAGAAAAAGAAGAAGAAGAGGAATAAAAATATGAAGAAGAAGGAGAAGAAGAAGGAGGAGGAGCAGGAGGAGGGTTTTAAGGAGGAGATGAAGAAGAAGAATAAGAAGTAGAGGAAGAAGAAGAGGAAGAAGAAGAAAAATAAGAAGAAGAACAAGAACAAGAACAAGAAGAACAAGTAAAAGAAGAAGATGTAGAAGATGATGAAGAAGAAGAAATAGATGATGAAAAAGAAGACAAAGAAGAAGAAGAAGCAGAAGATGAAGAAGAAGGAGAAGAAGAAGGAGAAGAATAAGAGGAAGAAGGAGAAGAAGATGTTTAAGTAGGAGAAGAAGAAGAAGAAGAAGAAGGAGAAGAAGAAGAATGAGAATAAGAGGAAGAAGTAAAGTAAGAAGAAGAAAAGAAGAAGAAGAAGAAAAAGTTGAGAAAGAAGAAGAAGTAGATGATGATGAAAAAGAAGACGACGAAGACGAAGAAGAAGTGGAAGATTAAGAAGAAGAAGGAGAAGAACAGGGAGAAGAAAAAGAGGAATAAGGAGAAGAAGAAGTTTAAGTAGGAGAACAAGAAGAAGAAGAAGAAGAAGAAGAATGAGATTAAGAAGAACAAGAAGAAGAAGAAGTAAAGCAAGAAGAAGAAGAAGAAGAAGAAGAAAAAGAAAAAGAAGAAGAAGAAGATGCACTAGAAGAAGAAAAAGAATAAGAATAAGAAGAAGAAGAAGAAGAAGAAGAAGAAAAAAAAGAAGATGAAGAAGAATAGTAAGAGGAGGACAACAAGAAGAAGTAAAATAATAACAATAATAATAATAATAATAAAAAATAGTAAAAGCAGAAGAATAAGTAGAAATAGAAGAAGAAGAAGAAGAAGAAGAAGAGGAAGATGATGAAGAAGAAGAAGAACGAGAAATAGAAGGAGAAGAAGGAGAAGAAATAGAAGAAAAAGAAGAAGAATAAATAGTAGAAGAAGAAGAAGAATAAGAAGAAGAACAAGAATAAGAAGAGAAGAAGAAGAAGAAGTAGAAGAACAAGAACAAGAACAAGAAGAAGAAGAAAAAGAAGAAGAATTAAAAGATGATGAAAAAGAAGAAGAAGAGGAAGAAGAAGAAGAAGAAGAAGTGAAAGAAGAAGAAGAAGAAGAAGAAGAAGAAGAAGAAAAAGAAGGATAGAAAAAGAAGAAAGAAGAACAAAAAGAAGAAGAAGAAGAAGAAAAATGAAAAGTAAGACAAAGAAGAAGGAGAAGGAGAAGAAGAAGAAGAAGAAGAAGAAGAAGAAAGAGGAGGTAGAGGAGGAGATGGAGGAGGAAGAGGAGGAGGAGGAGAAGAAGAAGAATAAGAAGAAGAAGTAGTAGAAGAAGAAGATGAAGAAGTAGAAGAAGAAGAAGAACAGCAAGAAGAAATAGATGATGAAGAAGAAGAAGAAGAGGAAGCAGATGAAAAATAAGAAGATAAGGAAGAAGAAGATGAAGAAGAAGAAGAAAATACAAAGAAGAAGAAGACATAGAGGAAGAAGAAGAAAGAGAATAAGAAGAAAAAGAAGTAGTAAAAGTAGAAGAAGTAGAAGAAGTAGAAGAAGAGGAAGAGGAAGAAGAAAAAGAAGTAATAGTAGTAGTAATAGTGTAAGAAGAAGAAAAAGAAGAAGAAGAAGAAGATGAAGAAGAAGAAGAGGAAGAAGAAGAAGAAGTATAAGAAGAAGAAGAAGAATAAGGAGAAAAAGAAGAATAAGAAAAAGAAGTAATAGTAGTAGTAATAGTGCAAGAAGAAGAAAAAGAAGAAGAAGAAGAAGATGAAGAAGAAGAAGTGGAAGAAGAAGAAGAAGAAGTATAAGAAGAAGAAGAAGAAGAAGAATAAGGAGAAGAAGAAGAATAAGAAAAAGAAGAAGTAGAAGAAGAAGAAGAAGAAGAAGAAGAAGAAGTAGAGGAAGAAGAAGTAAGAGAAGAAGAAGACTAAGAAGAAGATGGACAAGAAGTACAAGAAGAAGAAAAAAAGAAGAAGAAGACAGAGAAGAAGAAGAAGGA
Organism: Vanilla planifolia; assembly: GCA_023846275.1. Lineage (NCBI taxonomy): Eukaryota > Viridiplantae > Streptophyta > Magnoliopsida > Asparagales > Orchidaceae > Vanilla > Vanilla planifolia. The sequence goes on along the minus strand of JAIUJO010000561.1, from coordinate 97,623 downwards.
GAAGAAGAAGAAGAAGTAGAAGTAGTAGTAGTAGTAGAAAAAGAACTGGAAGAAGAAGAAAAAGAAGAAAGAGAAGAAGGAGAAGAATGAGAAGAAGGAGGAGAAGAAGAAGAAGAATAAGAA
>JAIUJO010000561.1:40000-92500 GCA_023846275.1 Vanilla planifolia | reverse complement strand
GAAGAAGAAGAAGGAGAAGGAGGAGAAGAAGAGGAAAAAGAAGGACAAGAAGAAGAAGTAGAAAAAGAAGAAGAAGAAGAATAAGAAGACAGGAAGATGAAGAAGAAGACGGAGGAGGAGGAGAAGAAGAAGAAGGAGAAGATTAAGAAGAAGGAGAAAAAGAAGAAGAGGAAGAAGAAGTAATGTGAGAAGAAGATGAAGAAGAAGAAGAAGAAGAGGTAGAGAAAGAAGAAGAACAAGAAGAATTAGAAAAAGAAGACGAAGAGAAGAAGAAGAAGAAGAAGAAGAAGAAGAAGAAGAAGAAGACGAAGTAGAACCAGCATAAGAAGAAGTAGGAATTGGAGAAGAAGAAGAAGAGGAACATCAACACCAACAAGAAGTAGGAAAAAAAGAAGATGAAGAAGAAGAAAATGAAGAGGAGGAGGAGAAGGAAAAAGAAGAAGAAGGAGAAGGGAGAAGAATAATAAAATAAAAAGAAGAAAGAGAACAAAAGGAAGAAAATGAAGAAGAAGAAGAACGAGATGTAGAAGAAGAAGAAGTAGACAAAGAACAAGAAGAATGAGAAGAAGAAGAAGACGAAGAACAAGGAGAAAAATATGAAGTAGAAGAAGAAGAACAGGGAGAAGGAGAAGAAGAAGAAGAAGAAGAAGAAGAAGAACAAGAAGAAGAATTAGTAGTAGTAGAAGAACAAGAAGAAGAATAAAATTAAGAAAAAGAAAAAAGAAGAATAAGAAGAAGAAGTAGAGGAAGGAGGAGAAGAAGAAGAAGAACAAGATGGAGGAGGAGGAAGAGGAGGAGAAGAAGAAGATGGAGGAGTAGAAGAAGAAGAAGTAGAAGTAGTAGAAGTAGAAGAAGAAGAAAAAGATGAAGTGGGAGAAGAAGAAGAAGACGAAGAAGATGAAGAAGAAGAAGAAGAAGAATAATAATAATAATAATAATAATAAGAAGAAAGTAAGCAAGATGAAGAAGAATAAGATATAGGAGGAGGAGGAGAAGAGGAAGAAGAAGGAGAAGATGAAGAAGGAGAAGAAGAGGAAGAAGGAAAAAGGAGAAGAAGAAAATGAAGAATAATAATAAGAAGAAGTAAAGCAAGAAGAAGTAAGAAGAAGAAGAAGAAGAAGAAGAAGAAGAAGAAGAATAAGAAGAAAAAGAAGAAGGAGAAGAAGAAGAAGAAGACGAAGCAGGAGAAGAATAAAAGTAAGAAGAAGAGGAAGAACAAGAAGTAGAGAAAGAAGAAGAAGTTGAAGAGTTAGATGAATAAGAAGAAGAAGAAGAAGAAGCATAAGAAGTAGGAGTTAGGGAAGAAGAAGAAGAAGAAGAATAAGACAAAGAAGCAAAAAAGAAGTAGAAGAAAAAGAAGAACAAGAAGAAGAAGTAGGACAAAAAGAAGAAGATGAAGAAGAAGATGAAAATGAAGAAGTAGAGGAGGAAGAAAAAGAAGAAGAATAATAAAAAAATAAAGAAGAAAAACAAGAACAAGAGGGAGAGAAATGAACAGAAAAGAAGAAAAGAAGAAGAAGAATAAGGACAAAAAGAAGAAGAAGAAGACGAAGAAAAAGACGAAAGAGAAGAAGGAGAAAACGAAGAACAAGAAGGAGAAAAATACAAAGAAGAAGTAGAAGAAGAAGGAGAAGAAGAAGAAGAAGAAGAAAAAGAAGAAGAAGAAGAAGAATGTGAAGAAGAACAAGAAGAAGAAGGAGAAGAATAAGAAGACAAAAAAGAAGACGAAGAAGTAGTAGAAGAAGAAGATGATCTAGAACAAGGAGAAGAAGAAGAAGAAGAAGAAGAAAAAGAAGAAGAAGAAGAAGAGAGAGGAAGAAGAAGAAGAAGAAGAAGAAGAAGAAGAAGAAGAAGAAGAAAAAGAAGAAGAAGAAGAAGTAGAAGAAGAAGAAGAAGAAGAAGAAGAATAAGAGGAAGAAGAAGAAGAAGATGAAGAAGGAGTACAAGAAGAAGAAGAAGATGAAGGAAAAGAAGGAGAAGAAGAAGAAGGAGAAGAGAAGAAGAAGAAGAAGAAGCATAAGAAGAAGGAGAAGAAGAATAATAATAATAATAATAATAATAATTAAGAAGGGAAAGTACAAGAAAAGTAAGAAGAAGAAGAAGAGGAAGAAGGAGAAGAAGAGGAAGAAGAGGGAAGCAGGGCAAGAATAAGTATAAGAAGAAGAAGAAGAAGAAGAAGAAGTGGATGAAAATGAAGAATAGAAAAGTAGAAGAAGAAGAACAACAAGAACAAGAAGAAGAAGGACAAGAATATGAAAAAGAAGAAGAATGAGAAGAAGAAGATGAAGAAGTAAGGGATGAAGAAATAGAAGTAGAAGAAGGAGAAGAAGAAGAAGAAGAAGAAGAAGAAGTAGAAGAAGAAGAAGAAGGAGAAGAAGAAATAGAAGTAGAGAAAAAAGAAGAAGAAGAAGAAGAATAAGAAGGAGAACGAGAAGTAGTAGTAGAAGAAGAAGAAGTTGAAGAAGAAGAAGAAAGGAAGCAAGAAAAAGAAGAAGAAGAAGAACAAGAAGAGGAGGAGGAAGAAGAAGAAGAAGATGAACAAGAACAAGAAGAAGAAGAAGATTAAGAAGTAGAAGTGGGAAAAAGAAGAAGAAGGTAGAAGAAGAAGAAGAAGAAGAAGATGAAGTAGAAGAAGAAGAAGAAGAAGAATGAGAAGAAGAAGGAAAAAGAAGCAGAAGATGATGAAGAAGAAGAAAAAAAAGACGAAAAATAATAATAATAAGAAGTAAAGCAAGAAGAAGATGAAGAAGAAGAAGAAGAAGATGAAGTAGAAGAAGAAGAAAATTAAGAAGAAGAAGAAGAAGAAGTAGAGGAAGAAGAAGAAGAATAATAAGAAGAAGAATTAGAAGATGATGAATTAGAAATAGAAGAAAAAGAACTAGAACAAGAAGAACAAGATGAAGAAGAAGAAGAAAAAGAAGACGAAGAAGAAGAAGAAGAGAAGAAGAAGAAGGAAGAAGAAGAAGAAGAAGAAGAAGAAGAAGAAGAGGAAGAAGAAGATGTAGAAGAAGAAGAAGAAGAAGAAGAAGAAGAAGAAGAAGGTGAAGATGATGGTGAAGAAGAAGAAGAAAAAAGTTGAAGAAGAAGAAGAAAATGAAGAAGAAGAAGAAGAAGAAAAGGAAGAAGAAGAAGACGAAGTAGTAAAAGAAGGCGAAGAAGAATATGGAAAAGAATAGGAATAAGAAGAAGAAGAAGAAGATGATGAAGAAGAAGAAGTTGAAGAAGAAGAATAAGAAAAAGGAAAAGAAAATGAAGAAGAAGAAGAAGAAGAAGAACAACAACAACAAGAGGAAAAAAAAAGTCGTAATAGAAGAAGGCAAAAAAAGGTGAAGTAGAAGAAGATGAAAGAGGAGGAGGAGGAGGATGAGGAAGAGGAGAAGGAGGAGGTGGAGGAGGAGGAGGAGAAGAAGAAGAATAAGAAGAAGTAGAAGTAGAAGAAGAACAAGAACAAGAACAAGAAGAAGATGAAGAAGAAAAGAAGAAAAAGAGGAGGAAGAAGAAGAAGTGGAAGAAGAAGAAGTAGAAATAGAAGAAGGAGAAGAAGAAGAAAAAGAAGCAGAAGGTGAGGAAAAAAAAGAATAAGAAGAATAAGAAGAATTATAAGTATAAGAAAAAGAAAAAAGAAGAAGAAGTGAAGCAAGAAGATTAATAAGAAGAATAAATTCAAGAAGAAGATTAAAAAAAAAAGAAGAAGTGGAAGAAGAATAAAAATGAAGAAGAAGAAGAAGATGTAAGAAATCAAGTAGAACTAGAAGAAGAAGAAGAAGTAGAAGAAGAAAATGTAGTAGAAGAAAAAAATAAGGACAAAGAGAAGAAGAAAAAGTAGATAGAAGAAGAAGAAGAAAATGAAGAAGTAGTTGAAGAAGAAGAAAAAGAAGAAAAAGTAGAAGAAAAGGAGGAGGAAGAAGAAGAAGAAGTAATAGAAGATGGTGGAGCAGGAGGAGGAGTAAGTAGAAGAAGAAGAAGAAGAAGAGGAAGAAGAAGAACAAGAAGAAGAAGAAGAAGATGATGATGATGAAGAAAAAAGAAGACAAAGAAGAATAAGAAGAAGAGGAAGAAGAAGAAGAAGTAATGAAAGATGCAGAAGAAGAATAATAATTAAAATAAGAAGAAGAAGTAGAAGAAGAAGAAGAAAAAGAGGAAGGAGAAGAAGAAGATGAAGATGAAGTGAAGAAGAAGAAGAAGAAGAAGAAGAAGATGAAGAAGGAGGATGAAGAAGAAGAAGAAGACGAAGGAAAAGAAGCACAAGAAGAAGAAGAAGATGTAGAAAAAGGAGGAGAAGAAGAAGAAGGAGAAGGAGAAAATAAGAAGAAAAATAATAAGAAGAAGAAGAAGAGGAAGAAGAAGAAAAGCAAGAAAAAGAAAAAGAAGAAGAAGAAGAAGAAGAAGAAGAAGAGGAAATGGCAAGTAGAAGAAGAAGTATAAGAAGAAGAAGTAGGAGGAAGAAGAAGAAGAAGAAGAAGAAGAAGAAGAAGAAGAAGAAGAAGTGGAAGAAGAAGAAGAAGAAGAAGGAGGAGGAGAAGAAAGAGGAGATGAAGAAGAAGAAGTTAGAGAAGAAGAAGAAGAAGAAGCACTAAAAGTATAAGTAGAAGAAGAAGAATAAGAAGAAGAAGAAGAAAAAGAATTAGAAGAACTTGAAGAAGAAAAAGAAGTATCAGAAGAAAAAGAAGAAGCAAAAGAAAAAGAAGAAGAAGAAGAAGAAGAAGAAGAAGAAGAAGTAGAAATAAAAGAAGGAGAAGAAGAAGAAGAAAAAGAAGAAGAAGAATAAGCAAAAGTAGAACAAGAAGAAGAAGGAGAAAGAGTAGAGTGAGACAAAGAAGAAGCAGAAGAAGAATAAGAGGAAGAAGAGGAAGACAAAGAAGAAGAAGAAGAAGAAGAAGAAGAAGAAGAAGAGAGGAAGATGAAGATGAAGAAGAGGAACGAGAAGGACAAGGAGAAGAAAGAGAAGAAGGAGAAGAAGAAAAAAGAAGAACAAGAATAAGAAGAAGCATAAGAATAAGAAGAAAAAGAAGAACGAAAAAGAAGAAGAAGAAGAAGAAGAAGAAGAAGAAGAAGAAGAAGAAGAAGAAGAAGAAGAAGAAGAGAAAAAGAAGAAGAGGAAGATGAAGAAGAAGAAGAAGAATAAGAAGAAGAAGTAGGAGAGAGGAAGAAGAAGAAGAAGAAGAAGAAGAAGAAGAAGAAGAAGAAGAAGAAGAAGAAGAAGAAGAGAAGATGAAGATGATGAAGAAGAAGAAGAAGTAGAAGAAGTGGAAGAAGAAAGTAGAAGAAGTAGAAGATGAAGAAGAAGAAGAAGAAGATGAAGAAGAAGAAGAAGAAGTAGAAGAAGAAGAAGAAGAAGAAGAATTAAAAGATGAAGAAGGAGAAGAAGAAGAGGAGAGAAGAAGAAGAAGAAGAAGAAGAAGAAGCAAAGGAAAAAGAAGAAGAAGAAGCAGAAGATGAAGGAGGAGGAGGAGGAGAAGAAGAAGAAGAAGAAGAAGAAGAAGAAGTAGCAAAAGAAGAAGAAGAAGAAGAATAACAAGAAGAAGAAGATGATGAAGAAAAAGAAGAAGAGGAAATATAAGAGGAAGAAGAAGAAGAAAAAATAAGAAGAAGAAGAACAAGAATAAGAAAAACAAGAAAAAGAAGATGATTGAAGATGAAGAAGAAGAAGAAGAAAAAGAAGTAGATGATGATGAAAAAGAAGACGAAGAAGAAGAAAGAGAAGTGGAAGATGAATAAGAAGAAGGAGAAGAATAAGAGGAAGATGGAGAAGAAGAAGTTTAAGTAGGAGAATAAGAAGAAGAAGAAGAAAAAGAAGAATAAGAAGAAGAAGGAAGAAGAAGAAGAAGAAGAAGAAGAAGGAAAAGTAAAGCGAGAAGAAGTAGAAGAAGAAGAAAAAGATGAAGAAGTTGAAGATGATGATGATGAAGGAGAAGAAGATGGACAAGAAGAAGAATAAGAATAAGAATAAGAAGGATAAGTAGAAGATGAGGAAGAAGAATAGGAAGAGGGACAGCAAGAAGAAGTATAATAATAATAATAATAATACCAAGAAAAAAATAACAGAAGAAGATGAAGAAGAATTAGAAGAAGAATAAGAGGAAGATGAAGTAGAAGAAGAAGAATGAGAAGGAGAAGAAGAAGAAGGAGAAGAAGGAGAAGAAAAAGAAGAAGAAGAAATAGGAGAAGAGGAATAATAATAATAATAAGAAGAAGAAAAAGAATAAAAAGAGAAGAAGAAGAAGAAGAAGAAGAACAAGAAGAAGAAGAAAAAGAAGAAGAAGAATTAAAAGATGATGATGAAGAAGAAGAAGAGGAAGAGAAGAAGAAGAAGGAGATGAAGGAGAAAGAAGAAGAAGAAGAACAAGAAAAAAAAGAAGAGGAGGAGGGAAGAAGAAGAAGAAGAGAAGAAAGAAGAAGAAGAAGAAAGAGCACGATAGAAAAAGAAGAAAGAAGAACAAAAAGAAGAAGAAGAAGAAAAAAAAAAAGAAAAATAAGACAAAGAAAAAGGAGAAGAGAAGAAGAAGGAGGAGGAGGAGGAGGAGGAGGAGGAGGAGGAGGAGGAGGAAGAAGAGGAGGAGAATAAGAAGAAGAACAAGAATAACAGGAAGAAGAAGTAGTAAGAAGAAAGAAGATGAAAAAAGTAGAAGAAGAAGAAGAAGAGGAAAAAGAAATAGATGAAGAAGAAGATGAAGATGATGAAAAATAAGAAGATGATGAAGAAAAAGATGAAGAAGAAGAAGAAAGAAGAAGAAGAAGAAGAAGACATAGAGGAAGAAGAAGAAGAAGAAGAAGAAGAAGAAGAAGAAGAAGCTAGAAGAAGTAGAATAAGAGGAAGAAGAAGACGAAGAAGAAGTAGTAGTAGTAATAGTGGAAGAAGAAGAAAAAGAAGAAGAAGAAGAAGATGAAGAAGAAGAAGAGGAAGGAGAAGGAGAGGGAGAAGAAGAAGAAGAAGAAAATGAAGAAGAAAATGACATAGAAGAAGAGCAAGAAGAAGAAGAAGTAGTATAAGAAGAAGAAGAATAAGGAGAAGAAGAAGAAGAAGAAGAAGAAGAAGAAGAAGAAGAAGGAGAAGAGGAAAAAGAAGTAACAGAAGAAGAAGACTAAGAAGAAGAAGGAGAAGAAGGAGAAGAAGGAGAAGAAGAATAAAAAAAGAATAAGAAGACAGAGAAGAAGAAGAAGAAGAAGGAGAGAAGAAGAAGAAGAAGAAGTAGAAGTCGTAGTAGTAGTAGTAAAAGAAGAAGAAGAAGAAGAAGAAGAAAAAAAGAGGAAGAAGAAGAAGAAGAAGAAGAAGAAAGAGGACGATAAAAAAAGAAGAAAGAAGAACAAAAGAAGAAGTAGAAGAAAACGAAGAAAAATAAGGTGAAGTAGAAGGAGAAGAAGAAGAAGAAGAAAAAGAAGAAGAAAATGATGAAGAAGAAGAAGAAGAAGAAGAAAAATGGAGAAGAAGTAGAAGAAGAAGAAAAAGAAGAAGAAAATGACAAAGAAGAAAAGGAAGAAGAAGAAGAAGAATTATAAGAAGAAGAAGAAGAAGAATAAGGAGAAGAAGAAGAAGAAAAAGAAGAAGTCGAAGAAGAAGAAGGAGAAGAAGAAGAGGAAGAAGAAGCAGCAGAAGAGGATGACTAAGAAGAAGAAGGAGAAGTAGGAAATGAAGAAGAAAGATTAGATGAAGAAGACAAAGAAGAACAAGAAGAAGAAGGAGAAGAAGAAGTAGAAGTAGAAGAAGGAGAAGAAGTAGAAGAAGGAGAAGAAGGAGAAGAAGTAGAAGAAGGAGAAGAAGAAGAAGATGATGAAGAAGAAGAATAAGAAGAAGAAAAAGGGACAGAAGAAGAAGTTGATGAAGAAGAACAAGAAGAAGAAGAAGAGAAAGAAGAAAAAGAAGAAGAAGAAGGACGAGGAGGAGGAGGGGAAGGAGAAGGGGAAGAAGAAGAAGAATCAGAAATGAAGGAACAAGATGAAGAAGAAGTTGAAGTAGATGATGAATAAGAAGTAGGAGAAGAAGAAGAAGAGAAATAAGAAGAAGAAGATGAAGAAGAAGAAGAAGAAGAAGAGGAACAAGAAAAAGAAGAAGAAGAAAAAGAACAAGAAGAAGAAGAAGAAGTAGATGATGATGAAGAAGAATAGGAAGAAGAACGAGAAGAAGAGGAAGATGATGAAGAAAAAGAAGGAGAAGAAGTGGAGGAAGAACAACAAGAAGGAGAAGAAGAAGAAGAAGAAGTAGATGATGACAAAGAAGAATAAGAAGAAGAAGAAGAGGAAGAGGAAGATGAAGAAGAAGAAGAGGGAGAAGAAGTAGAAGAATAGGAGGAAGAAGGAGAAGAAGATGAAAAAGAAGAAGTACAAGATAAGAATAAGAATAAGAATGAGAAAAACTAGAAGTATAAGAAGAAGAAGAAGAGGAGGAGGAGGAGAAGAAGAAAAATAACAATAATAAGACGAAGAAAAAAAAGAGAAGAAGAACCTGAAGAAAAACAAGAAGAAGAAGAAGAAAAAGAAGGATAAGGACAATAAGTAGGAGGAGAAGAAGGAAAAGAATAATAAGAAGAAGAAGAAGAAATAGGAGAAGAAGACATATTAATAAGAAGAAGAAGAAGAAGATGAAGGAGGAGGAGGGGAAGAAGAAGAAAAAGATGAAGAAGAAGATGATGAAGAAGAAGATGGTGAAAGACAAAAACTTACAAAAGAAGAAGAAGAAGAAGAAGAAGAACATAAGAAAGAAGACGAAGAGGATAGAGGATGATAGAAAATGAAGAAAGAAGAGCAAAGAAGAAGTAGTAGAAGAAGAAAAAATATAAGACAAAGAAGAAGGAGAAGGAGAAGAAGAAGAAGAAGAAGAATAAGAAGATAAGAAGATGAAGAAGAAGAAGAAGGAGGAGGAGGAGGAGGAGAAGAAGAAGAAGAAGATGCAGAAAAAGAAAAGAAGAAGAAGATGAAGGAGAAAAAGAAGAGAAGGAAAGAGAGGAAGAAGAAGAAGAAAAAGAAGAGACACAAGAAGTATAAGAAGAAGAAGAAGAAGAAGAGGAAGTTGAAGTAGAAGTTGAAGAAGAAGAAGAAGAAGAAGAAGAGAAAGAAGAAGTAGTAGAAGAAGAATTATTAGAAGAAGAATTAAAAGAATAAGAAGAAGAACAAGAAGAAGAAGAAGAAGAGGAAGAAGAAGAAGGAGAAGAAGAAGTTGAAGAAGAAGGAGAAGAAGAAGTAAAAGAAGAAGTTAGAGAAGAAGAAGAAAGAAGGACGAATTAGGAGAAGAAAAAAGTAGTAATTGTAGTAGTGGTAGTTGTAGTAGTAGTAAGAGGAGAAGAAGAAGAAGAAGAAGAAGAAGAAAAAGAAGAAGAAGAAGAAGAAGAAGAAGAAGAAGAAGAAGAAGAAGAAGAAGGTGAAGAAGGAAATAAAGAAGAAGAAGAAGAAAATTAAGATGAAGAAGAAGAAGCAAAAGAAGAAGAAAAAGAAGAATAAGAAGAAGAAGAAGAAGAAGAAGAAGAAGAAGAAAAGAAAAAAGAAGAAGAAGAAGAAGATGAAGAACAAGAAGAAGAAGATGAAGAACAAGAAGTGGAAGAAGAAGAAGATGAAGAAGAAGGAGAAGAAAAAGATCAAGAAGTAGAAGAAGGAGAAGAACAAGAAGAAGAGGAAGATGAAGATGAAGAAGGACAAGAAGAAGAAGAAGTAGGAGAAGGAGGAGGAGGAGGAGAAGAAAAAGAAGAAGGAGAAGAAGAAGGAGAAGAGGTAGAAAAAGAAGTAGAAGAAGAAGAAGAAGAAGAAGTCAAAGAAGAAGAAGAAGAAGAAGAAGAAAAAGAAGAAGTAGTAGTAGTAGTAGAAGAAGAAGAAGAGCAAGATGAAGAAGAAGAAGTAGTGGTAGTAAAGGAAGAAGAAGAAGAAGAAGAGAAAGAAGAAGAAGAATAAGAAAAAGAAGAAGAAAATGATGAAGAAGAAGAGGAGGAGGAAGAAGAAGAAGAATAGTAATGGGAAGAACTAGAAGAAGAAGAAGAAGAAGAAGAAGATGAACAAGTAGAAGAAGAAGAAGAAGAAGAAGAAGAAGTAGAAGTAGAAGAGGAACAAGAAGAAGAAGGAGAAGAACTAAAAGAAGAGGAAGATGAAGATGCAAAAGAAGAAGACAAAGAGGAAGAAAGAGAAGAAGGAGAAGAAGAAGGAAAAGAAGAAGAATAAGGAGAAGAAGAAGAAGAAGGAGGAGAAGAAGAAGAAGAAGAAGAAGAAGAAGATGATGATGAAGGAGTGGAACAAGAAGCATAAGAGGATGAAGAAAAAGAATAAGAAGAAGACAAAGAAGAATAAGAACAAGTTGAAGAAGAAGAAGAACAAAAAGACGAAGAAGGGGAAGAAGAAGAAGAAGAATAAAAATAAGATGAAGATGAAAAAGAAGACAGAGAAGGAGGAGGGGGAGGAGGAGGGGAAGAAGAAGAAGAATAAGAAGTAGAGGAAGAAGAAGAAGTGGAAGAATAAGAAGAAGACGAATAAGAAGAAGGAGAAGATGAAGAAAATAAGAGAAAGAAGAAGTAGAAGAAGAAGAAAAAGTAGAAGATGAAAAAGAACATGAAGAAAATAAAGGAGGTGATGATCAAGAAGAAGAAAGAGAAGTAGAAGAAGTAGATGATGATGAAGAAAAATAAGAAGAAGAAGAAGAAGAAGATGATGAAGAGGAAAGAGAAGGTCAAGATGAAGAAGAAGAGGGAGAAGAAGAAGAAGAAGAAGAGGAGGAAGAGGGAGAAGAAGAAGTAGAGGAAGAAGCTGAAGAAGGACAAGAAGAAGAAGATGAAAAAGATGAAGAAGAAGAATAATAATAAGAAGAAAAAAATAATAAGAAGCAATAGTAGAAGAAGAAGAAGAATTAAAGGAAGAAGAAGAAGAAAAAGAAGAAGTAGAAGAAGAACAATGACAAAAAGAAGAAGAAGAAGAAAAAGAAGTAGAAGAAGAGGAAAAAGAAGAAGAGGAAGAATAAGAAGAAGATGATGGAGAAGAAGTAGAAGAAGTATAATAATAAGAAGAAGAAAAAGAAGAAGAAGGAGAAGAAGAAGAAGATGAAGATGAAGGAGGAGGGAGAGGAGGAGAAGAAGAAGTAGAAGAAAAAAAAGAAGAAAAAGATGTAGAAGAAGAAGAAGATGATGAAGGAGAACGAGAAGTACAAGAAGAAGTATAAGAATAAGAAGAAGACGAAGATGAAGAAGCAAAAAAAGAAGAAGGAGAAGAAGAAGAAAAATGATAATAAGTAGAGAAGTAGAAAAAGGAGTAGAAGAACAAGAAGAAGAAAAAGAAGAAGATGAAGAAGAAGACGAAGAAGAAGTAGTAGAAGGAGAAGAAGAAGAAGAAGATGATAATGATGATTATGATGGTGAAGAAGAAGAAGAAGGAGAAGGAGAAGAAGAAGAACAAGAAGAAGAAGATGAAGGAGTAGAAGAAGAAGAATAATAATAATAATAAGAAGAAGAGGAAGAAGAAGAAGAAGATCAAAGAGAATAAGAAGTATTAGAAGAAGAAGAAGAAGAAGAAGAAGAACATGTAGAGTAAGAAGAAAATGAAGAAGAAGAAAGAAGAAGAAGAAGAAGAAGAAGAAGAAGAAGAAGAAGAAGAAGAATAAGAAGGAGGAGGAGGAGAAGATGATGAATAATAATAATAATGAGAAGAAGAAGAAGAAGAATAAGAAGAAGGAGAGGAAGAAGAAGAAGAAAAAGAAGAAGAAGAAGAAGAAGAAGAGGAAGAGGAAGAAGAAGATGAAGAAGAAGAAGAAGAACAAGAAGAGGAAGATGAAGAAGAAGAAGAAGGAGGACGAAGAGAAGAAGTAGAAGAAGAAGAGGAGAAAAAGAAGTAAAAGAAGTAGAAGAAGGGGAAGATGAAGATGAAGGAGAAGTAATAGTAGAAAAAGAAGAATAAAAAGTAAACCAAGTAGTAGAAGAAGAAGAAGAAGTAGAAGAAGTGGAAGAAAAAGAAGAAGATGAAGGCGAAGGAGGAGAAGAAGAATAAGAAAAAGAAGAAGTAGAATAAAAAGTGGTGGAAGAAGAAGAAGAAGAAGAAGAGGCAGAACAAGGAGAAGAAGAGGAGGAAGAAGAAGAAGAAGAAGAAGAAGGTGAAGAAGAAGATGAAGGACAAGAGGAAGTATAAGATGAAGTACAACAAGAACAAGAAAAGGAAAAAGAAGAAGTAAAAGATGTAGAAGAAGTAGAAGTAGAGGAAGAAAAAGAATAAAATGATAAAGAAGTAGGAGAAGAAGAAGAAGACAAAGTAGAGATGAAGAGGACCATGAAGAAGAAGAAGAAGTGGAAAAAGAAGAAGAAGAAAAGGAAGAAGAATAAGAATAAGAAGTAGAGGAAAAAAATTTAGAAGAAGAATAGGTAGTAGTAATAGTAGAAGAAGAAGAAGAAGAAGAAAAAGGAGAAGAAATAGAAAGAGAAGAAGAAGATGATGAAGAAGAAGAAGAAGAAGAAGAAAAAGATAATGATGATGATTATTATGATGAAGAAAATTGACAAAGAAGAAGAAGTAGGGAAGAATAAGTACGAGTAGTAGTAGTAATGTAGTAGTTGAAGAAGAAGAAGAAGGAGAAGAAGTAGGAGAAGAAGAAGAAGAAGAAGAAGTAGAAGAAGAAGTAGAAGAAGAAGGAGATGAAGAAGGAGGAGAAGAAGAAGAGGAAGAAGAAAAGAAAAATAATAAGTAGAAGAAGAAGAAGAAGAAGAAGAAGTAGAAGTAGAAGTAGAAGAAGAAGAAGAAGAGTAGTTGAAAAAGCAGTAGAAGAAGAGGAAGATGAAGAAAAAGTAGAAGATGAAGAAGTATAAGAAGAAGAGGAAGAAAAAGAAGAACTAGAAGAAAAGAATAAGAAGAAAAAGAAGAGAAAGCAGCAAAAGAAGAAGAAGATGAAGAAGAAGAAGAAAAAGAAGAATTTGAAGAAGAAGAAGATGTAGAAGAAGATGAAGAAGAAGAAGAAGGAGAAGAAAAAGAAGAAAAAGCAGAAGAAGAAGAAGAAGAAGAAGAAGAAGAAGAAGAAGTTGAATAAGAAGAAGAAGAAGAAGAGAAAGAAGGACAAGAAGTAGAAGAAGAGGAAGAGGAAGAAGTGGAAGAAGAAGAATAAGAAGAAGAAGGAGAAAAAGATGAAGAACAAGAAGTAAAAGAAGAAGTATAGGAAAAAGTAGAAGAAGATGATGAAGAAGAAGAAGAAGATGAAGACGTGAAGCTGGAGAAGAAGAAGACATAGGAGAAGAAGAAGAAGAAGAAGCCAAAGAAGAAGTAGTAGTAGAAGAAGAAGTTGATGAAAAAGAAGAAGGGGAAGAAGAAGAAAAGGAAGAAGAAAAAGAAAAAGAAGTAGAAGAAAAACAAGAAGAAGAAGGTAATGAAGATAATAAGAACAAGAGGAAGAAGAAGAAGAAGAAGAAGAGAAAGAAGGAGAAGAAGAAGAAGAAGAAGAAGAAGAAGAAGAAGATGCCGAAGAAGAAAATGTAGAAGAGGAAGAGGTAGCAGTAGTAGTAGTAGTAGAAGACGAAGAAGGAGAAGAAGGAGAAGAAAAGGAAGAAGAAGAAAAAGAAGAAGACGAAGAAGAAGAAGTCAGAGAAGTTGAAGAAGAAGAATAAGAAGAAGAAAAAGAGAATTATGAAGAAGAAGAAGAAGGAGAAGAAGAAGAAGAAGAAGAAGAAGAAGAGGAAGAAGAAAAAGTAGACAAAGAAGTAGTAGAAGAAGTAAAAGAAGAAGAAGACGATGATGATGATGATGATGATGATGAAGGAGAAGAAGAGGTAGAAGAAAAAGGAGAAGAAGAAGGAGGATAAGAAAAAAGAGAAGTATAAGAAGAATCAGCAGCAAAAGAAGAAGCAGAAAAGTAAAAAGGTCAGGAAGAAGACAAAAAGTAGAAGAAGTGGTAGTAGTAGTTGATGAAGAAGAGGTAAAAGAACAAGAAGAAGAAGAAGAAGAAAAAGAAGAAGAAGACATAGAAGAAGAAGTGGTAGTAGTAATAGTAGTAGAAGTAGTAGTAGTAGTAGAAGAAGTAGTAGAAGAAGATGATGATGATGATGAGGATGAAGAAGAAGGAGAAGAAGGAGAAGAAGAAGAAGAAGAAGAAGAAGAATAACAAGGAGATGTTGAAGAACTAAAACAAGGAGAAGAAGAAGAAATAGATGAAGAAAAAGAAGAAGATGAAGATGAAGAAGAAGGAGAAGAAGAAGAAGAAGAAGAAGAGGAAGAATAAGCAGGAGAAGAAGAAGAAGAAGAGGAAGTAGTAGTAGTAGTAGTTGTAGAAGTAGAAGAACAATTCGAAGAAGAAGAGAAAAAAGAGGATGAAGAAAAAGAAGAGAAACAAAAGAAGAAGTAGCACACAAACAAACAAACACAAAATCCCCTACACACATTACGGCACACACATAAACAAAGGTGCAAACATTTATACATGCACACACATGTGCACACACTCATATATGCACACATATAGGCATGAATACTTGCATACGTGCAAGTGCAAGCTCTAATGCTTACATGTCCACACACACTCACAAGCACACGCACATACATGCATGCACAAATATGCACTAACACTCACATACACACACATATGCACACATACACACACACACACACACATGAACATACATATGCACATATGTAAATGCAAACACTCACATGCACATGTACACCCACACATGCGTATGCACTATCACAAACACATGGATGCACATGTACCCACACACATGCATATAGACATATATGCACATGCACACAGACATTTAAACACAAGTTTCACACACACTCACATGTATATAATCCTACACACACATGTGTGCACACACGAACACACACAAGCATGCAACTACACACATTTGTGATCGCATGCACACACACACATTCACACATGCACAGCCACACGCAGTTGCACACATACAAATACCCAATCACACAATTATACTCACGAACACATACGCACAAGCACACTCAAACACACACACATGGGTGCATATGAAAATCCATAAACACACACATACATATACATACATATGCATTCACATGCACACGTACACATAAGCGTGCACATGCACACAAATGCACAAGCTCATGTCTACAAACATGCACACACACATGAAGACATTGACACATGGATGCACTCACACTTAGAAAAAAAATGCACCCACAAAAACACACATGAAACCATATGCACAAATGCATGCATGTGCACTATTACACTTATAGATGCACACATGCACACACACTCGCACGTACACATGCACACATAAGCACATAGTCATGCAAAAACATGCACACACACCTACACACACACACAAACATACATGCACATGCACACATCCACAGTCCTAGGCAAATAAACACACATGCATCGATATACGAACACACACATGTAATCATGCATGGACACACGTGTACCCTACCACATGCATAGCCATGCATATACAAATGCACACCCTCACATGCATACATGTGAACAAACACAAACAAAATGCATGCCCATGCACACATGTACTTTCACATGCGCAAACCCCTGCCCCCTACACACATTCTTAGATGCAAAAGCAAAGGCACACACACTCGCACATGCACATGTACACACATGCACACATATACACACCCAAGTATGCACACACACACACCCAAATATACAGACACACACAAGCATGAACACACTGACACGTGAAAACATTCATTCACTCATGCAAACACACATGCACACACACATGCACACAAACACATGCATACAAATAAATATGCTTACAAACATACATGAATACATGCACATGGGAATTCACATGCATACACATGCACACATACACAGATGCACATGACCATTCACCAAATCAAATGCACAAGCAAAGATTCACACACTAGCACACCTACATGCACATGGACACATATGCACACACACATGCATGCACGCAACATATGCTTGAATACACTCACATGTGCACACAATTGTACACTCACACAATCGTACACACACAAATGCACACACACAAACATGCATGTGCACACACACACGCATGTACATGCACATACACATGCACCTACACATGTAGACACGTAAACACACACATGCAAACTCACACTTGCCTTACATACACCACACACATGCATATAGAAATGTAGATATGCACACACACTCACATGTACACATACATACATATATACATATACATGCACACACATACACACACACACTACCTACACACATACAAATGCTTGCATAGACACACACATACAAGCTTGTATTGACATAAAAATAGTCACAAACATGCTCATACACCCACCCAAACACCAACCCACACACACACACACACAACATACTCATGCAAAGTGTGCACACATTCATGCACATGTATGCATAAATATAGGCATACAACACACAAAAGCATGCTTATGCATTCACACAATTGAACACACACTCCTATGCAAAAATAGATGCATGCAAGCACACACCCCCACCAAAACACATGCACATGCTAACACACATGAACTCACACACACACACATGCACATGTGTGTGCTCTCGTACACATACACATCAACACATGCACATGCACACCCATGCAAGCACATGCAAATGCACACAAGCACATACACACACATATGCACATGCACAAATAGAAACACACACATGCACACATGCACATACACACACATACGCACACACACATGGACAAACACACCCAAGCAAATGTAGACCCATTAATGCATATGCACATAGAAACACAAAAATGCACAAACACATGCAAAGGCACACATGCACAAACACACGCAAAGGCACACATGCACAAACACACATGTGTAGACACATGCACCCAAATATGTACATTAACATGCACTCTCAACAAGACACTTATGCAAGCATGCATGCATACACACATGTACAAGCACATGCACACAAACCTACACATACAAACAAGCACTATACATACACACACATTAACATATAACAAATATATACAAACACATGCACACACACACCCACCCAAACATAATCATGTGCACACACATGTATGCGAACTAAGGCATAGAAGCACATTTGCACACACACCAGCACACAAATGACACACACATGCACACACATATAGACCCACACACATATACACATAAACACACATATGCAAACACACACTTAAACACAAGCTTCAAGACATGCACACATGCATGCAAACACAAGCACTTGCAATCACCCATAGTTGAGCAAGCACACACACACACACACTTATAAACACACATGCACACACACACATGCACTAGCACTTACACATGCACACATAAACATGTACACACACTTACATATCCATGGACACAAACATACACACACAAATGGAAGCATAAGAACACACAAGTAGAGAAGCAAACTCACACACATACATCTATGCACACGCACATATACACACACATACACACTAACACAAAGACATGACACATATGGGCATGTGCATGAAAAATTGCATACACACACATACTCAAATGCACATGCACATGCATACGCATAAAACACATGCAAGCACATGCATACATGACACACACACACACGTACTGGCACATGCATAGACACATGCACACATACATACACATAAATGAATAAAGGCAAACACACACGAACACACAAGCACACACATAGCATGCATGCACACCAAACCCATGCAGATGCATAGGTAGCAACATGCATATGCATTCATGCATGCACACATGCCCACACTCATATGCTCACACATACATGCAAACATATACATGCACACACATGAACATAGAAGTAGACACACACAAACGAACATACCCACGTGCACACACATTGGACATGCATGAACATAGGTGCACACACTCATAGATGTGCACACATCATACCCACATGTGCAAACACAAATGCATTCACATGCATACATACAAAGACTCACACACCTACCCACATTCATGATTATGCAAACATATGCATACACACATGCATATGCACAAGAACACACATATGCATGTACATAAATATAAACACACATATAAGCCCACAATCACAGACATATAGACACGCATGCATATACACATGCCAGCTATGCACACACACATGCATGCACACACAAATGAACTTGCACTCACAAATGAACTTGCATACACACAAGCACACACACATACACATGCATGCACATGAATAAACACCCACTTACTCACACAAACACAAATTCACATACACAGACTCTACACAAAATAACACGCATAGGCATACAGGCTCACACACACACACACCTGCAAACCCACAAGCACCCAAACACGCACACAAATACATGCACAAGAACACAAAATAATGCCCACAAACACACAAGCAAGCATGAACACATGCACACACGCACACATGTATGCACAAGGATGCACACATATGCACTCATAGACACATGCGCATGCATGCACACACACAAATACACATATACACATATACACATGCTCATAGATGCATAAACAAATGTGGATAGACTCACATAGGTCAACAAAAACATACATGGGCATAAACATTAAAAAATAGATGTACACTCACATACATCATCACAGCCACACACCCACGTACACACAAACACGTACACAGATGTATAGATGTATACTCACACACATACACACACATTCTGATTGACACACATGCACAAAACAAGCACAAATAATGTATATACAACAACAAATGAGCACAAACATGCACATAAACACATACACACATGCACACACAACATACACACACAAACACACCCATGCACACATATCCATGAACATACAAGTGCACACACTTTTTAATACACTCACACAAGCATACATGCGCACACATGTGTACACTCATATGCACAAAAAATTACACACACATACATAAATGCATGTGCATGCACATACATATGCACACGTGTATGCACATAGACACAAAGATACACAAGAGAACACATACACACATGCATACAAACACACACACACACACGTGCATGCCCATACACATGATATGGATTATCATGCACACACATAGATGCATACACACATAGACACAAACACGCACATACACATACGTTCCCATATGCATGTGCAAATGCACAAGCATATGTGCACACCAATGCACACACATGTACACACACACACACACACATATGAATACATGCACATGCACACAAAAGGAAACACACATGCACAATCACAAACATGCACACTCACACACACATATGCATAAAAATGTACACACACATCCATGCCAGCATTAACAAATGCAAAACCTCACACGCAAAGGTGAACACACATGCATGTACCCATGTATGCACAAGTTGCAGCACTTGCACACTAATGCACAAGCACACACACACATGTAGAAGAATATATACATGTGCACATATATGCACACACACATACACACACATGTAGATGCAAACACATAAATGCACATAAATGTACATACACATGCCCAAAAAAGCACTCTCATAAAAGCAAACACATATTTGCATGCACAAGCACACACACAAATACATGCACATAGAGCCTCATGCACACACACACTCACACACATTCACACATATGTGCACATATATGCACACATATGTGCATGCACACACATTCACATTGACATGCACACATACATATGTGCACATGCAAACATCCAAATATGCTCAAATGCTTACCTAAAAACACACAAAGCACAGACACACTCGCACATGCTCACATAGACCCATCCACCCACAAACATTGATGCACACACATACATATACACATGTGGATGCACTCACACATGCACACACACACATAGAAGAATGCACACACATGTTCACACAAACACATAGACATGCTCATATGTACACACTTGAATGCATATGCACACTGACACACACCCAGAGACACATACAAGAGCACAAGCATGCATGCACATGCACAAATACACACACTTATGTACACTCACACCCATGCACACACACATACACATATAAAAATGCACACACATGTAGACATGCACAAATACACATGCATACATGTATACACACACACACACAAATACACCTATGCACACACACACACAAACATGGACACAAACACATACAAGTACACATATTCATGCACATGCTCATACACACATACAGACAAAGACATGAACAACCATAGACATGCACACACCCATAGACACATGAGCACACACATATGCATGCCCACAGACACAAGCAGACACTCACATATAGGGATAAATCATGTGCACATACAAACACATGTGCAAACTCACATGCATTTGGGTGTACAAAAACATTTGCTAGCACATACACTCATATGCACACCCATGCACACATGAACACGCTTATGCAAACACACATGCACATGCTAGCACATCCACACGCACAAATGCATAAACATGCAAACTCATAAACCAACATGCAAGTACACACACATATACACAAATAAATCTAGTCACTACACGAGCTAACATACACGCACTCACACATGCATGAACACACCCACAAGTGTAGAGGTTTATATACTTACAAACACACACATAAACATACACACAATTAAACACACACGTGCTCATAAATATGCATGCATACCTACTAAGATGCTTGTGCATACACACATATAAATACACATAGGAATACAAACATGCAGAAACATGGATACGCACACACAAGAGCACACACACATAATGGCACAAACACTCACACACACATACACAAGTTTGCATGCATACACAGACAAATTTAAACACAAATGTACACAGAACTCACACACAAACCCACACAAACATACATACATTCACACACATACATAAACACACATGCAAGTACATACAAAGATGTACACACCCGCATGCACACACAATAACACACACTCACACATACACACATACACACATACACACATACACAACCACACAAACTCACAAACACATTTAGACGAACATGCACACACATGCTCAAACATACACATAAGCACAAACATGCACACCCTTCTGCACACACATACAACTGCACTCACACAAAAGCACATGCACCCATACCTATGCATATATAGATGCTCACACATATGTATTCTTACACATATAAACAAATACACACAAAACTTGCACACATATCCAAACACACACACACACATACACAAATATTGACACACATGCACACATCCATGCACGAACATGCACCTATGCAACCACTAATACCCACAGACATGCATGCCCATAAACACACACAAGTCAAATGCCTAGCCACATACATACACACGCACATGCTCGCACATGTGCAAGCACAAAGACATGCATAGTCACGCATATGTACACACAAATGGATACATGCACATATACACATGTATACAACAATATGTCTGATCAAACACATTCAGAGTTATGCATTATGCACTCACACACAAATAGGTACATGAAAACATATGCAGAAAAACATGCACCCACACACTCATAAGCACACAAACTCACAATTACACATTTAGAAGTATATATAAACATATGTGAGTGTGCACACACAAGCATAAATATGTGCACACATGAATAAGAAAACACACACAAACACATGCACATGCACACAAATGTATAAACATGCATGCACACACACTCATGCACACCCACATTCAAACTCATAGGCATACACTCACAAAAAACAAGTGCATACATATGCACACATACTCACTCTCACATATGTGTGCAGACACGTGCACATGTGCACATAGAAATGCACACATGCACAAATGTACACACACTCGCACACAAACATACACACACATAATCCTCTACACACATTGGGGGCACACATAAACATATAAACAAAGGTGCAAACATTTATACATGCACACACTCATAGATGCACACATATAGGCATGAATGCTTATATACCTACAACCACAAGCTCTAATGCTTACATGTCAACACAGAATCACAAGCACACACACATACACACATGCACAAATATGCATTGACACTCACATACACACACATATGAACACACACAGACACACACACACATGTGCACACATACACATAGATATGCACATATGTACATGCAAAAACTCAAATGAACATGTACACCCACACATGCATATGCACTATCACAAAAATATACACACACATGTACCCACACACATGCATATAGACACACATGCCCATGAACACAGACATGCAAACACAAGTTACACACACTCACATGGATATAATCCTACACACATGTGTGCACACACGAATACACACAAGCATACAGCTACACACATTTTGATTACATGCACACACACACACACACACATTCACTCATGCATAGCCATACACACTTGCACACATACAAATACCCAATCATGCAAATATACACATGAACACATACACATGAGCACACACACATGGGGACACATGAAAATCCATAAACACACACATACACATATATACATATGCATGCATGCACACACACATACACAAAAGCGTGCACATGCACACAAACTCATGTCTACAAACATGCACACACACATGAACACATTGACACATGGATGCACTCACATTTAGAAAAACAAATGCACCCACAAGCACACAAATGCAGCCATATGCACAAATGCGTGCATGTGCACTATTACACTTATAGATGCACACATGCACACACACTTGCATGTACACATGCACACATAAGCACATAGTCATCCAAAAACATGCACACACAAACACATTTTCACATGCACACACACACATACATACATTCACATGCACACATCCACAAGCTCAGGTCAAACAAACACACATGCATCGATACACGAACACACATGGTAATCATGCATGGACACATGTGTATCGAAGCACATGCATAGGCATGCATATACGAATGCACACCCTTACATTCATACATGTGCATAAACACAAACAACATGCATGTACATGAGCTCACCCACGCATGCCTTTGCACACATGTACTCTCACACACACAAACCTCTACCCTCTATAACTCTTAGATGCAAAAGCAAAGGTACACATGCTCCCAAATCCACATGTACACAAATGCATGCACATACATACCAAAGTATGCGCACACACATGCACAAGCATGAACACACCAACACGTGCACACATTCGTACACTCATGCAAACACAAAAGCACACACACATGCACAAAAACACATGCATACAAATAAATATGCTTACAAACATACATGAACACAAAAATATGCAAACGCACACACATATACACATATAGACACACACTAGAACACATGCACACACATGGACAAACACATGCTTGCACACACAAATGCAAGCATGCAAACACACACACACATTTACATGCAAGCATGCAAACACACATACACACATGCATGCTTAGACACACACACACAGATATGATATCACATTGACATCGACAAATGCACACATACGTGCATACCCATGCACACATGCACACATGCACATGAACACACATGTTGATGCACATGAGCAACCTCATTTGCACACGAGTGTAGAAACACACATATAATTGCATCTATATGAGTATTCACATGCATGCACATGCACACATGTGCACTCACACATACATAGATGTACACGACAATTCATACAATCAAATGCACAAGCAAAGATTCACACTCTAGCACACCAACATGCATATGGACACATATGCACACCTAAGTAAGTACCCATGCACACACACATGCATGCACGCTAGCACAGACACATGCTTGAATACACTCACATGTGCACGTAATCGTACACACACAAATGCACACACACACACACAAACATGCATGTGCACACACACATGCACACACATGCACTAGACATGCACACATGTAAACACACACATGTAGACTCACACTTGCCCTCCATACACCACACACATGCATATAAAAATGTAGATATGCACACACAATCACATGTACACATACAAATGCATATACATATACATGTACACTCACACACACTACCTACACACATACAAATGCTTGCATAGACACAAACACATATACAAGCTTGTGTCGACATAGAAATAGATGCAAACATGCTCACACACCCCCCCAAACACTAACCCACAAACACACACAACATACACATGCAAAGCATGCACACATAAATCCACATGTATGCATAAATGTAGGCATACAACACACAAAAGAATGCTCATGCATTCACACAATCAAACACACACTTCTAAGCAAAAATATATGCATGCAAGCACACACACCCACCAAAACACATGCAAATGCTAACACACATACACACATGCACCTGTGTGCACTCTCGCACACAGATGCACATGTGTGCACTCTTGCACACACACACACATCCACATATGCACATGCACACACATGCAAATGCACACAAGCACATACACATACATACGCACATGGACAAATAGAAACACACACATGCACACATACACACACACATATGCACACACATGTAGACAAACACATCTAAACACATGCAGACCCCACAAATGCATATGCACACACACACAAATGCACAAACACATGCAAAGGCACACATGCACAAACACACATATGTAGACACCTGCACCCAAATATGTACATTGACATGCACTCTCATATAGGCACATATTTAAGCACGCATGCACACACACATGTACAAGCACACACAAACCTGCACATACAAACAAGCACACATTGACACATACACACACATGAACATAATAGAAATATACACAAACACATGCACATACACACCCACCCACACACAATCATGTACACACACACATGTATGCGAACTGAGGCACATAAGAACATTTGCACACACACCAACACACATTGACACACATATGCACATATATCGACCCACACACATGTCCATATAGACACACATGAAAACACACACTTAAACACAAGCTCTAAGACATGCACACATGCATGCAAACATAAGCACTTGCAATCACCCATAGTTGAAGAAGCACACACACGCTTATAAATACACATGAACCCACAAACAACATGAATATGCACACACACACATGCACTAGCACTTACACATGCACACGTACACACACTTACATATCCATGCACACACACACAAGCACATTCACACACATATACACACACAATTGGAAGCATGAGAACACGCACATGTATGCACATGCAAATGGACACACAATAACACACAAGTAGACAAGCACACTCACACATGTACATCTATGCACATGCACATATACACACTCACAAAAAGACATGATACATATGAGCATGTGCATGAAATACACACACATACTCACATGCACATGCGCATGAATTTGGATAAAAACACATGCAAGCACATGCATACATGACACACACACGTGTACTGATACATGCATATACACATGCACACATACATACACATACATGAATAAAAACAAACACACAAGCACACCTATAGCAAGCATGGACACCAAACCCATGCAGATGCACATTTAGCAACATGCACAAGCATGCAAGCATGCACACATTCCTACACTCATATCCACACACATACATGCACACATATACATGCACACAAATAAACATAGAAGTAGACACATATACAGAAACACACCTACATGCACACACACTCACACATGCAATAACATAGGTGTGCACACACGTAGATGTGCACACATATAAACCCACATGTGCACACACAAATGCATTCACACACATACATACAAAAACTCACACACCTACCCACATTAACAATTATGCAAATATATGCATACACACATGCATATGTACAAGAACACACATATACATGTACATAAACACAAACATACATATAAGCTCACAAGCATAGACATAGACATGCATGCATATGCACATGCATATACACATGCCAGCCATGCACACACACGTGCCTTCACACACACATGCACATGCACTCACAAATGAACTTACATGCACATAAGCACACTCACACATACACATGCACATAAAAACACACATGCATGCACATGAATAAACACCCACTTACTCACACAAACACAAATGCACATACATAGACTCTGCACACAATAACACGCATAGGCGTACACACTCGCACACAAACACACATACACACTTGCAAACCCACAAGGACCCAAATATACAACCAAACACAGCACAAGCACACACAATAATGCCCAAAAACACACAAGCAAGCATGAACACATGCACGCACACACACACACATGTATGCACATGGATGCACACAAATGTACTCATAAACACATGCACGTGCACGCACACACAAATACACATAAGCACATGATCACAGATGCATAAACACATGTGTATAGACTCACATAGGCTAATAGAAACATACATGGGCATAAACATATAGACACAGATGTACACACACACACACATACACATACACATCAACATAGCCACACACCCAAGTACACACAAACACGTACACAAATGTATGGATGTACACTCACACACAAACACACACATTCTTATTGTCACACATGCACGAACACAAGCACACATAATGTACATACAACAAAACATGAGCACAAACATGCACAAGCACACATACACACATGCACACACAACATACACATAAAAAGCCACACATGCACACATATGCATGCACACACAAGTGCACACACTCTCTAATAAACTTGCACAAGCACACACATGTGTACACTCACATGAACAAAAAATTACACACACATACACAAACACATGTGCATGCACATACATACACACACATGTGTATGCACATAGACACAAACATACACAAGAAAACAAATACACACATGCATGCAAACACACACACACATACACGTGCATGCATATACCCATGACATGGATTATCATGCACACACATAGATGCATACACACATGAACACACATAGACACAAACACGCACATACACATGTGTTCCCACATGCATGTGCAAACACATGTATATGTGCACACCAATGCACACACATGTACACACATGTACACACACCCATACACATGAATACATGCACACACACATGCAAACTTAAGTAAACACACAAGCACAATCACAAACATGCACACTTGCACACACATCTACATACATGTGCACATGAACACACACACACACACATATGCATAGAAATGTAGACACACATCCATGCCAGCATTAACAAGTGCACACACTCACACACAAAGATGAACACACATGCATGTACCCATGCATGCACAAGCTGCAGCACTTGCACACAAATGCACAAGCATGTATTCACACACAAGAACATACACACACATGCAGAAGAATACAGATATGTGCACATATATGTGCACACACACATACACACACACACATGCAGATGCATACACATAAATGCACACAAATGTACATACACATGCACAAACAAGCACACTCATACAAGCACACACATAAACATATTTGTATGCACAAACACACACAATAAAACATGCATGTAGAGCCTCATGCACAGACATACACACACACAAACACACACACTCACACATATGTGCGCAGATATGCACACATATGTGCATGCTCATATATTCACATTGACATACACACATACAAATATGCACATGCAAACATCCAAATATGCTCAAATGCTTACCTAAAAAGACACAAAGCACAGACACACTAGCACATGCACACATAGAGCCATGCACCCACAAACACTAATGCACACAGATACGTACACACATTTGGATGCACTCACACATGCATACACTCACACAGAAGAATGCACACACATGTTCACACAAACACATAGACATGTTCATATGAACACACTTGTGCACATATGCACATTGACACACATAGAGAGACACATACATGAGCACATGCATGCATGCACATGCACAAATACACACACATGAACACAAACACAAACACACACCTATGCATACTCCAACCATGCACACACACACACATACACATATAAACATGCACACACATGTACACATGAATATACACACATGTATACACACACACACAAACATGGATACAAACACATACAAATACACATATTCATGCACATGCTCATGCACACAATTAGACAAAGACATGAACAACCATAGACATGCATACACCCATAGATACATGGGCACACACATATGCATGCCCATAGACCCATGCAAACACTCACACATAAGGATAAATCATGTGCACACATGTGCACAAACACACACATCCACATGCATGCATGCATACATACGTAACTATGCACACACGTACACACACATACAAACAAATATGCAGTCACAAGCATAGGCATAGGAGCAAAAACATAGGCATGCACACAAGCACATGTATGCACACCCACATGCACACACACACACACACATACATAAGGAGTCACAAACATGTATAAGAATGCTCGGATGCAAAACACACACACAATACACACATACACAATCACAAACACACCTGCACCTACATACATGCACACACAGACTCAAACACACCAACATGTGTACATACTCACAAACATGCACAAAGATAGAAACACATATGCACAAATAAACAAACAAATACGTACACATGCACACAAAAGAACACACACTAAGTTGTATTTACAAACACACATGCACACATGCAAATGTAGACACACTCGTAAAAAGGAAAATATGAACACACACACACATTCATATGTACAACTACACTCGCATACATATGTACATAAAGATGAGACACACACACACACACACACTTATATACCCATATGTATAGACTTTCCCACACACACAAACACACTTATACAAACTAGAACAAAACACACATGCAAGTATGCACACGCTCAAACACATGCACAAAAGTGTACAAAGACACATGTACAGATTCACACACAAACACATTTGCATATGCATGCAACCACTTATGTATATACATACACTCACAAATACATGCATGCATGCACACTTGCCTATGCACACACACATGAACACATTAACAAAAGCAAGAGACTATTAGGCTGCCTTGTGTTTGATGAGCTAACCCTCAAATATTTAGCATATTATTCTAATTGGTTTGTTTAGTATGAATTAGGTATAGTTTCTAATAAACAACCCATGCACCTTAAAAGATGGTGAATTAGTGGTTTTTAAAGTAATTTGGAATGTTTAGTAAGTTTAAAGACTACAGGACATGCACACCAAGTTTTGAAAATGTTTTTCTTAATAAAATATTAACTTATCGATTTTAAAGGCATTCTCATTTTGTATCAATCTCAAATCATATTCAAACATCTCCTTAATTTAGCAAATAAATAGAATTCTATTATGTAATTGAAGTAGTAATTTTGGAAGAATATTTTAAGATCTTTTTACATAGTTTGGAAGCAACTTTTGGAACAATTTTTCACTTACTTTTGATTGGCTATGACAAAACATTTTTTTAATAAATACCTAACCATTGTAAATGAAATAACTAATTAACATGAATCAATATTTGAGATCTCAATAAAGTATTGCTTCAATTCTATTGACATAAATTATATTGGTAATAATTACAACAACTTCTCAAACTGTCAAAGTTTTTTAGCTAAGCTTACATATTTAATCTTTTAAATTATCATTTCTCTTCTTGAATTTAAGCTCATTATGCCTTGTTTTATTTGTCAACCAGTATAAAAAGTTGCACATATTTATTAGAAGTTTTCCATCTTTCTATATTTTCTTTCATTTTCTATAGAGTTGGGCCCAACATTTGCGAAAGCCCAAGTTCTATTTGATTTAATAAAAGAACCAAGTTGGGATTGAGCTAACAAAACACTAGGTTTTACTTGAGCCAATAAAAACTAATAGGTTGGGGGTGAACCATAAGGAAAACCTCAAGTTATAATCTTCTATTAATGGTATTTTTCTTCACCTTAATTAAGGGTAGACATAAGTTCTAATTTAAACTAAACCACCTAAAAATTATGATGCCTCATTATAATTTTTACCAATCTTTTTCTTTATCATATTAAAAATAATATATACAAATAATTAAGGTTTCCTACAAACATAAAACTATTTTTAAGAAATAAATGCATTCAAAAATTTCTTTTAAGAACATAATTCACCTCCCTTTTATGAGTTTTGCATACTAATATTTACTTCATTAATAATTTAAAGGACAAGATGAAGAGATAAAAATAAATGAAACATAAAAGATAAAATGAGAAATCAAGTTAAAGAAAAAATGAGATTTGTAGAGATAAGCAAAGAGAAATAGATAAAGAAGAGAA
Organism: Vanilla planifolia; assembly: GCA_023846275.1. Classification (NCBI taxonomy): domain Eukaryota; kingdom Viridiplantae; phylum Streptophyta; class Magnoliopsida; order Asparagales; family Orchidaceae; genus Vanilla; species Vanilla planifolia. The sequence continues at coordinate 62,462 of JAIUJO010000561.1, read as the reverse complement.
AAATATAAAGTGAGAGTTGATAATGGAAAGATGATAGAGTAAGAGATAAAATGTGAGAAGAGCAATTTAGAGAGTGAACATAGAATTAATTATGCACACATAGACATATAGCCACACACATACAAAGACATGTGCACACATGAACACACAATTAATTGTGCACCAAAGTACTCACATGCACATGCACATGCACATGTATACTCATAGAAACACATGCAAGCACATACATACACAGATAAATAACTATACGCACAGAAACAAGCACACACACACACACACACAGATGCACACAAAAATGTGCACGTACACAAACGCACATGCACACATGCTCATACATATCCACACACATAGATACACTTAGACACAACACACATATATTGAGATATGCATACACACATTCACACATACATACACATATATATACATGAATAAAGACAAACACATAGGCACACACAAGCACACACATATGCATGCATCCACACCAAACACATACAGATGCACACGTAGCCACATGCACATGCATGCACACATGCGCACACTCATATGCACACACACACACACACATGCACACATATATATGCACACACATGCATGTATAAGTAGACACACACACACAAACACACGCACATGCACACACACAAACACTCACACATGCATGATCATAGGTGTGCACACATGCACGAACGTAGGTGTGCACACATCTACACCAACATGTGCACACACAAATGCACTCACACACATATATAAAAAGAATCACACACTTACCCACTTGCTCGATGATTCAAACATATGCATACACACATGCATATGCACATGAACATACACATGCATAGCCATGCACACACATGTATATGCACACACATGCACATGCACTCACAGATAAGCTTACATGCATTCAAACACACTCACACATACAAAGGCACATAAAAACACACACGCATGCACATGAATAAACACCCACTTACTCAAACAAACACAAATGAACATACACAAACCCCCCACATAATAACACGCATAGGCATACACACTCGCACGCACACACTTGCAAACTTACAAACACACACACACAAACACTTGCACAAGTACACAAAGACATACCCACAAACACACATGTAAGTACAAACACATGCATGCACACACACATGCATGTATGCACACGGATGCACACATATGCACTCACGGACACATGCACATGCATGCCCACAAAAAATACACATAAGCACATGCTCATAGATGCGTAAACACATGTGCACAGACTCACATAGGCTAATAGACACATGCATAGGCACAAACAATGACATAGATGCACACAACACACAAATATACACACTCATAGTCACACACCCATGTACACACAAAAATGTACACATATATGGGCACACACTCACACACAAATACACACACATTCTTGTAGACACACATGTAGAAACACATGCACACATAATACATATAAAAAAACACATGAGCACAAACATGCACACACACACATGCACGCACAACATACACACACAAACCCACACATGGTCACATATGCATGCACGTACAAGCACACAAACTCACCCATACACTCACACAAGCACACACACACACGTCTCCACTCATATGCACAAAACATTACACAAATACACAAACATGTGTGCATACACATACATAAACATGCATGTGCATGCACATAGACATAAAAAAACACAAGAAAACACATGCACACACACACACATGCATGCAAACACACACACACATGTGCGTGCACATACACATGACATGGATTAACATGCACATGCATACACACAAATGCATACACACATGAACACAAGGAGACACAAACATGCACATACACATGTGTTCTTACATGCATGTGCAAACATGCATGTGCAAACATGCATGCATACATGCACATTGATGCACACACACAAAAACACATGCACATGCACACACATAAATATGGGCACATGCACACACATGCATATGCACATAAGTAAACACACAAGCATAATCACAAACATGCACACTCGCACACACATCTACAGACATGTCCACATGAATATACACACACATATAAATTAACATGTACACACACATGCATGCTAACATCCATAAATGCACACACACTCACACAAAGATGAATACACATGCATGTATCCGTGCACGCACATGCTGTAACACTTGCACATAAATGCACAGGCACACATATGCACACAAGCACACACACACATATAGAAGAATAGATACATATGCACACATATGTAAACACACACACATACATATATTTTCATACTTATACACATAAATGTGTATAAATGCACATACACATGTATAAACAAGCATGCTCATGCAAACACACATGAACACATATTTGTATAGACAAGCACACACACACACACACATAGATGCACATAAAGCCTCATGTGCACACACACTAACACTTCAACATATGCACACACATATACACACATATACATATCCACATGCAATCACATATGCATGCACACATACATACATGCACATACAAACATCCAAACATGCTCAAATGCTCACCCAAAAACACACAAAAGCTCACACACACTCGCACATGCACACATGGACCCATGCACCCATAAACACTCATCCACACTCATGAATACATGCATGTGCATGCACTCACACATGCATGCACACATCCAAACACACATACACATGAATGCACAAATATGTTCACATAAACACACACACACATGCTCACATGTATACACTTGCACACATATGAACACTAACACACACATGCAAACATACACGAGCACATGCATGTATGCACATGCTCAAAAACACGCACACATGAACACACACAAAGACACACCTACATACACACATCTGCACACACACACATGTACATATATAATCATGCACACACATGTACACATGAACAATAAACATGCACCCATGTATACACACACATACACCAATGCACACACACGAACATGGACACAGACACAAAAACACACATATGCATGCACACACTCATGCACACATATAGATAGAAAAATGAACAACCATAGACATGCACACACACCCATAGACACATGGGCACACACACATGCATGCCTACACATAAATGCACATGCTCACACATAGGGATAAACCATGTGTACACATGTTCACAAACACACACAAGCACAGGCATGCACGCATGGACATATGTGCACCATGGACATACACACAGATACATATGAACAAGTAAGCACTTACAAGCATAGGCATAGGAACACAAACATAGGCATGCATAGAAGCACATGTATGCACACCCACATGCACACACACACACATACATAAGGACTCATAAACATCTATAAGAAGGCTCACATGCACAACACACACACACACATACACAATCACAAACACACCTATACCCATATACATGCACACACATACACACTCAAACACACAAATATGTGTGTACATGCTCACACACATGCACAAACATATCAACACACATACACACATATGGAAACAAATACGTGCACAAGCACACAAAAGAACACACACTAAGTTGGACTTGCAAACACGCATACGCACATACAAATGCCAACACACACGGAGAAAGGAAAATATGCACACATATTCACATGTACAACTACACTCGCATACATATGCACATAAAGAATCAAGCACACAAAGGCACAGACACATGTATACCCATGTGTATAGAATTGCCCACACACACAAAGACACTCATACCAACTAGAAAAGAACACAAATGCAAGTGCACATACACATAAAAAGACACATGCACACAGACTTCCATATGCATGCAACCACATATATACAAACATGCACCCAAAAATACATGCATGCATGCACACATGCGCAGTACACACACATGAACATGTGCACACATGCAAAAGAATACACACACACATAGACACACAGAAGAGCAGATGCACAGATGCATACACACACACATGCAAATGCATAATCGCATACAAACATGGAAGCACACTCAAGCATACACACATGCAAGAACTCACACATAGAACAAAAACAAGTGCATGCACTAAGTCATATAGCCATACATACACACACACACACACACTAACACACATATGCTAAAATAGACACACATGCATGTAAGAATGCACATAAGCACCCACATGCACACACACAAACATGCTCACACAAATACATGAAATCATGTACACACAAACACACCCACACATATGCACACACAAACACATACACATATAGACACACATGCACATACACAAACACACTTGCACATGCACACCTACACACACACACATGCACCACCCACACACACATGCATGCACACATATGCAAACACAAACATATGCACAACTACACATTTGTACACGTTCACAATCTCACACATGCACACATAAGATAACATCCACACACTTACTTGCATACACAAACATGCAAGCACACAAATGCATTATACATGTAAACACACCACACACACCCATTAAGATAGACACACATACACAAAAACACATGTATAGCACATGCAAAGACACACACAAGCACACATACGCACATATAAATATAACATGTGCACACAGGTACATGCAAACACCCACAAGGACACACACTAAAACACACACACATACACATATGCACACACATAGACATAGATTCAAGCACATTAAAAAATGTATGCATGCACACAATACACACACGTGCACATCCACACACAAACAAGACCATCCATATGGATGAACATGAGTACACAAACACACGTAATTACGCAAATACACGCACAAGCACACGGATAGGCTAACAGACACATGCACATACATACCATGACACACACATGCACACATACATGCACACTCATGCACACAAGCATATACACACACACACATAGTTACACATACACATAAATTAGCAAAAGCATGCACACATGTACATACACATATATATGTACATGCACTTAGACTTGCACACAAGTGCATGCACATGTGCCTGGACATGCTTTCATATACAAATGCACTTGTGCACATACACAAAAGTATGAACGGACATACACACATGCACATGCACCAACACATACATATAAACATGCAAGTGCATGTACACACACATAAGCACACAGAAATGCACGGACATATGCACAAACATATACACACACATATGAACATAAACATGTGCACACATATGCACTTGCACACACAAAAGTATGCACTCTCAAAAGCACACACACACACACACATGCACGCACATCTATAAGACCATGTAAATAACTCACACACTAACATGCACACACAAAGACAAATATACACACATGCAGATGCATGCACACTACTGTGCACACACATACATATGCATACATGGATACATGCAAACGTATACACATGTGCCCATGCACACACACACACACATGAACACACCCAACATTAACACACACACACAATCACATACTCATGCACACACACCCACACACATGCACGAAAGTGCACACACAAAAGAACACAAATGCTTATAAATAGATGCTTGCACACACATGCGCAACTAAACACACATGCAAACACACCCATAAACACATTCACATATGCACACACACAAAGAAATGTTCACACATGTACACTAACAGAACATGCATACTCTCATACATGCACCCATACAAACTTATACACACACATTGAATCACACAAATGCACATACTCCTATATGCACACCCATCATATTAACACATAGGAATGCACAAATAAACATGCACACATGCACACACACAACCACACATGAACATAGACACATACACACACACAATTGTACATATATGCACAAAAGTAAAAGCATGCACTCACACACACAAACACACAAGTACACACCTTTGCAGACACACTAAAACATGCATGTAGAGACATTCAAACATGCACAAACATACACTTCCACACTAACACAAGCACATCAGCACTCAGAAAAAGGCACATGCATGCACGCACAAGTGCCTGCACACACACATACAAACTCACATTAACATAGCAAACACACACATTCACACACAAACATTAGTACACACACGTGCACACACATGCACGCACACTGACATACACACATGCACACCCATACACTCACAAACTAGAATACACATGCACACAAAAACACACACACCTACATCGCAAACACATGCTTATTCATGCACACTCACATGCACACATAAACACTCACGCACACAAGTGCACACGCACATGTGCACACACTGGAAAATGCACACGCAAATGTGTATGCACAAACACACATACATACAAACATTCAAAAAGACATAAATGCCCTTATGTACACACACAAACATACACATATGAAGAGATACACACATGCGTGCATCCATAACACACTCGCATATGTGTGCATATACACACATGCTCACACCCATACATGTATGCACACACAATTGTGCACACACTCACACACATGAACACAAAGACACATGCACATGCCAAAACACACAAATATATGCACATGCATACACACACATGCAAACACATAAACAAGTATGCACACATGACCACACACACCCACACTTACATGCCCACATGCACATTCACACATAAACACACACACACACACACACACAAATGAACATAAACATAGACATATAAATTCATACACATGCATACACAAACACACATAGACAAATACACACATACATGTGCATAGCCATACAAACACATTAACACACAAATGGAACCACATATGCAACCACAAACACAAATGCATTCATGCACACACACACACCTATGAATTCACATGCACAAGCACAAAAGTATGCTCGCTCACACACATGCACAAACACATACACCCACACGCATGAGCTCACACAGACAAATACATGCACACCCACACACATACACTCACATGCATACACACTCATAGGCACACTCATGCACACAAATAAGCATATGTACACACACATGGACACAAAATATATGCACATGCAAAATCTCACATAAAAAACACATAGACAAGAACACACACCCATGCAAGTACATGCACACTCACACATGCATACATGGATATATGAAAAGGTACACACATGTGCCCATGCTCACGCACACAAATGAACATACAAACACACTCAACAAAAACACACACAAAATCGCATGCACATGCACACACACCCACACACTCACACACAAGCACACACACACAAACTCACACAAATGCTAATAGATAGATGCACACACACAGATGCACAACTAAACGCACATGAAAACACACACATAAACATAATGCACATATGCACTCACAGACATTATTATGTAAAAAATGCATATATGCATAAATGTATGCGTTGTATGCACACAAACACATGCAACTAACATACTAATGCACTCACAGACAAACAGAGACAAGTGCACATGCACACACACACACACTCGCATGCTTGCACACACATACAACATGTACATGAATATGCACTTACATAATCACAACCATGTGCACATAGACTCGTACTTGCACACAACCACATACGACACACATGCACAAGCACTCACACACATATAGCCACACATGACATGCGTGCAAACACATGCACACACACACATATACACACATGCACGTACTCTTACACTCACATTCACATATGTGCACACACATGCACACACACACATACACATACACACACATGCACACACACATAGACACACATGCATAAACACAGATGCACATTCACACATATATAAATAGACATGAGAACTAGATAAAATATAGACATGCATGTATGGGCACACACACGTGGGTACAAATGCACACACACGCATGCACAGAGACATGTGCACAGGCACATACACACAAAAAAGCATACATGTGTAATCACAAGCATGCCCATGCACAAAAGCATAGACACACACACACATGCAGGCATGTAAAAACATACCACATGTACACACACAAACATGCTCACACACATACAAGCATAAACATGCACATGCACACACACACACACACGTAGATGCACATGACGATAGGTACACATGTGCACTCACACATACAAAAAAAATTTGCACACATGCTCACAAACTCAAAAATGCACACACATACACATGTATGCAAGAAAGAGCATACACACATGGACACACACATGTCTGCAAAGCTAGACACACAAACACATGTCCATACACAATTGGACACACATGCACACATTCACACACCCATATGTGTAGAAAAAGAATTTAAGCATACGCACATACATGCACTTGCACAAGCACTCATAGATATGCACATGCACACTTACACACTCATAGATGCTCATAGGAACACCAATATACATACACACTCACACACATATGCATGCAAATGTCCATACACATGAACACACACACACAGATCCACCCATATACATGCATTCATACATGCACAAGAGCTACACACACACATACACAAATGCATGCACAAACACACATATGCATACGCAAGCACATAATAAGTTGCACTCATATACACACATATATAGACATATAAACAAATGCACACAAACACATATGCACAGAGACAAACATAAATGCACACACACACACACATGCATATACACATGCATTCACCACACATAGAAAGGAGCAAAGAAATGTGCACATGCATGCACACACATGTAAAAACACATGCACACAAACTTGTACACACAACCACACACACACACACCCTTACATACACAAATGTGCATACACACACACACAATAACAAAAACACATGTGCACATCGACACACATGCAAGGAAAAATACACATATGCTCAAACACACGTGCAAACACACACACAAACACATATTTATAAATACACAAATGCATCAACACACACACATGCACACACATAAGCATATGCATAAGTAGACACACACAAGCCCACAAAATCATAAAAGATCAAATGCAAACATAAACATGTACTCATTTGCACACATGAATACACACTTACAAACACATTTGTGTGCATGCATAGATGCACAAAAGAAAACTTTTACACACATATGCACACACACACACACACATTTATTAGCACACACACACATGCTCACACATGTGCATGCATTGATAGGAATACACATAGGCACACAAAAGCACATAGACGCATGCAAATGCATGCACACACATGGTCACACTAACATGCACACCCACACATGTCTGTGTATGTACATGTAAACACGTATGCATAATCACACAAATGGGCATGTCAGCAAGCACACACACACCTTGCATTCACACACACATGTGAACACTTTTACACACATACACATGCATAAATTCCATCACACACCAACACACACATGCACACATGTGCACAAATGGATATAAAAGAACACAAATGCATAGGCACACATGCATACACACACCCCCTACACACAAGCATACACACATATATGAACATTCACACACACAAGCCTAAACACACAAACATTCATAGGCATGTAGATACAAACACACACACACACATAAGCATGTGCACAACAACACACTTACATATACAAACACATGATTGAGAACACACATATACACATGCATCAACACATACACACAAACAAGCAAACATGAACACAAGTGTGCATATATAGGAACTTACATACACACACCTACACCCACACCCACACCCACACACATACACATAAAGGAAAACACATGCATAGTAGATACACACATGCACACACATGCACATGCGCATACACAAACAAGCTCACATGTGCTCACAAACGCTCCCACTCACATGCTCACACTCACTCACACACAAATACATACACACATATGGACACTCATATACACCCACAAATGTACACACACATACACACTCACTCACACACACACACACATTTATCAACCTTTGCACTTAAGCACACACATATACACCTACACATACAGGCATACATACATAGACACATGCACACACTCACATCAACACACATGCACAGACACACACCAACTCGTCATACCCACATGCATGCTAGTGCTTAAACATTCTTAAACTCATAAACATACACACAAATAAACACTTTCATGCATGTACACACCCATGCATAAACACACTCACAAACACACACATATACACTCACAGTCACATGTGCATGCACATGTAAATGAACAAGCACACATACACATGCAGCATGCACACACACACACACACGTACAAGTACACTCATGCACAGATAAGAGCACACATACATTTCCACACAAATGCTCAAACATAAATGCATACACACACATACAAACATACTCAAGCACACACATGCACACATACATACGTACAAACTCCTATACATATGCAAAAGCATACACATAGACACGTATAAGCACGTGTGCACACACACGCACATGTACATACAACTATACACATGCAATCGTAGGCACACACAAATCCACGTACACACTCATAAACATAGGCACATGTATTCTTAAGCCTAGGTAGAGGTTCATATAGGAAAAAACGTGCACACTTACAGACACATGCACAGGCACATATAAGGATGCACACACACATACACATGCATGCATGCACTCACACATGCAATCACACACACGTAAATCCACACACACACTTGCCAATATGAACACACATACACACACACACACATGTGTAAACACAGTTGCTCACATCGACACATACACACACACACATTCACAAAATGCTCTACCACACCCACACATGCACAAACACTTACACATAGGCCCACACACACACATAAAACATGCACACATGTTCATGCACATGCACAACCACACATACACATACACACACGCGCGCACAAAACACACGCACATGCACCACCATGGACAAACAGTCACATGCGTACAAGCACACTCATGCACAAATTCATATGAACACAAGAACGCACACACACACATGAATACCCAGATACACACACAGACACTTATGAGCACATATACATAAGAATTCACATGATAACACAAACATAATCACACACACATATGCACACAGGCATGCAGACTCATGTATGCATGCACATGCACTTATGTTCAAGCACACACACACACACATGCACATATAAAAATACACACACATAGGCTTGCACTCTCATACAGACATACACACATACAATCACAACCACACACCTACACATGCAAACACTGACACTAACACATGCTCACACACATGACAATGCATGCACATACATAGTCACATGCTCATGCACACACAAACACATGCATGGATATGAACAAATGCATAGACATGCACATAAATATATGCTTGCAAGCAAACAAACATAAACATCCATGCACACACAAACATAGCCATGCACACTCATACACACAAACACACACACATGAACACAAACACACCAAAAGGCGACGACACAAATACACACTTGCATATGTAGATGCACATACACAAGTGTACCTCTGTACACATACAAGTAGCCATCCACTCGAATGCACAAGTCAACACATACATGCACAAAAATCACACATAGGAACCAGATGCATGCACAAGCATGCACACATATGTGCACACAGATATGAACATAAATGAACACACACAAGTATGCACACATGTACACGTATGCATACTAATATGAATATAAATACATTTACACATGCACACACATAGACACAAAGACACAGGCAAATGATATGCACACATGAACACCCATGCATACACAGGCATGTACACACACTCACATGCTCTCACACAAACATGCTCTCACAAATACATGCACATACAAACAAATAGACACACACATAACCACACACACAAATATACATGCACATGCACACACAAACATACACACACATGAATGCATGCAAGCACACAAATGCACACAAATACTCACACACACACAAAGACATATGTGTACACACATGCATGTACACAAGCCCAAAGGCACATCCAAAAAAATATGCATGCATATGCATACTCACACACACACATGCATGCACACTAATGCACATGCATACACATACCAATGCATATATACTCACAAATGCACATGTACTCATACACACTTACACACACACATACGTATGTACATGAGCATATTAATATACACATACACTAACACACACTCACATTAGCACACACATGTACAAAATAACATTTGAACACACACCCAAACACATGCAAATGCACTCACAAACAAAAACACAGTCATATCCATGCACACATGCACATGCACAAGGAAGCACACTCTTACTCACACACTTTAAAATGAATACGCACACATGTATGCATGCATGTGTGTGTGTGCCAGTGTTTTTATAGATGCGTGTTTGTGTGTTAGTTTGTGTGTGTGCATGTGCATGTTTTTGCACGAGTGCAATGTGTGCGTGTACATGTGTATTTGTTTGTTTGTGCATGTGTTAGTGTGTGCATTCATGAGTGCATGCTTGCATGCATGTGTGTTTGAATGTGTGAATGCATATGTGTGTGTTTGTGTGTGTGGGTGTGCATGCATATGGGTATGAGTGCATGTGCATGTGTGTGCATATGTGCTTATGTGTGTGTGGGTGCTTGCCGGTGTGCTAGTGTGCATGCATTCTCGTGCATGTATATATATGTGTGCATGTGCATTTACATATGTGAATTTGAGTGTGTGAACATATGCGTGTGAGTGGATGGGTGTGTGCGTGAGTGTATGCACACTCATGTGTGTGTGTGTGTGTATATAGGTGTGGGTGTGTGTGGATGTTCATGTGTTCATGTGTACTTGTGCATGCTTTTGCTTGTGGGCTTTTGCATGTGTGTCTTCCCATGTGCATATATCTATGCATCTATGAGCATGTGCATGTGAGTGCATTATGTTGTTGTGCATGTGCATGTGTACATTTGTGCATGCATGTGACTGCATGCGTGTGCAAGCATGCATGCATGTCTAAGTGTGTGCATGTGAGCTTGTATTATGATGTGCATGTGTGATGATGTGCACCAATGTGCTTAGATACATGTGTGTGTGCTTTTGCATGCATGCATATATGTGTATGTAGGTGCATGAGTGTGAATGTTCATGTGTGTGGGTGTGTGTGCACATGTGAGTGAGTGTGGACATGAATGCTTGTGTGTACATTCATTTGTGTGTGCATATTATGGTGCATGATTATACATTTGTGTCTGCATGTGTACACATTTGTGTGTGTGCATGCAAGTGTGGATGCATTTCTACACATGAGTGTTTGTGTGCATACGTTTGCACATCTGTGGTGTGAGTGTGCATGTGCATGTGTTCATAATTGTGCATGCACATGCATGTGTGAGTAAAGTGTTTGTATTTATGTGGATGTGTTCTTATGTGTTTAATTATTTGTTTGTCTAGGTGTATGTGTGGGAGTGAGTAAGTGTGTGTAAGCACATATTTGTGTGCACATGTGTGTGTGTGTGTGTGTATGCTAGTGCATCCTATGTGTATCTTCTAGTATATGTGCATGCATCTTTGCACATGAGTGTGTGCATGCATATGTGTGTGTGTTTCTACATGTGTATGCGCTCTGCATGTGAGGTGCTCATATATGTGTATCTATGTATGTAGATGTGTGTATGCGTGAGTTTGTGTGCATGTTAGTGTGTATGTATTTGTGTATGTATTTGTATGTGTGTATGTGTGTGTGACTATATGAGTGTATAAGTGTGTGTTGCAATTGTCTAAGTGTGTACATGCATGAGTTTGTGGGTGTGTATTTGTGTGTATGTGTGTGAGCATGTGCAAGCAAGTGCGTGTGTGTACATGTGTGTATGAGCATGTGCAACTATGCTTGTGGACGTGCATGTGTATATGTACGTTTATATGTGCATGTGTGTATGTGTATGTCTATGTGTGTGTATGTGCATGAGTGCTAATGTGTGTGTATGCATATGTAGTTGTATGTTTGTGTGCATGTTATTATGTTTTCAAGTGCATGTATGCTTGTGTGTTCATGTATGGGTCATGTTTGTGTGTGTATATCTATGTGTTTGTGGGCATGCTTCTATGTCCATGGTGTGCCATGTCTGGGCATGTTTGTGCGTGTCTATGCGTGTGTTTGTATGTGTGTGTGCATGTAAGCGTGTGCATGCATATGAATTGTGTGCATGCGTGTTGGTTGTCTGCATGTGCATTCATGCACGTGTGCAAGTGCATATGAGTTCATGCACACATGCATATTTTGTGTGCATGTGTATCCTTAAGAGTGTACATGTACGTTGTTGTGTATGTGTGGGGGTGTGCATTCGCCACATAGGAATGTGTGCATTTACATGCACCCGTGTGTAAGGGTGTATGTCTGCATTTGTGTGTGTGCATGTGTAATTGTGCATGTCTAAGCATGTGTATGTGTCAATGTACATGTGTGCACATGCATGCGTGTATGAGAATGCGTGTGTTAGTTCATGTGTGTGTGTGCATGTATTTGTGCATGAATAGTCATATGCATGTGTGTGCATGTCTCTGCACATATGTTCATTCAAGTGTTTGACCCTATGTGTGTGCTTGTGTTTGTACTTATGCAGGCATGTGTGTGTGTGGATATGTACGCATGTACATGTGCTTCTATGTGCATTGGTGTACACGTGTTTGCATGTGTGCTTGTGTAGGTGCGTGTGTATTTATATGAGTACGTGCTTATGTGTGTTTTTGTGTATTATTATACATGCACGTGTTTCCTTATATTTGTGTGTATGTCCATATGTTTGTGCATGTGCATGTATGGAGGTTTTTATTTTCATATATATATATATATATATATATATATATATATATATATATATATATATATATATATATATATATATATATATATATATATATCTGTGTGTGTGTGTGTGCATATGTTTATGCGTGCATGCACACATGTGTGTGCAAGTATGTGTGCGTGCCTTTGTTTGTGTCAGCGTGTTTACATGTTTGTTCGTTTGTGCATGCATGTGTGTGCTTGTGTCTATGTATGCACATGAGCCTGAGCATGTGTGTGTGTTTGTGTACATACTTGTGTTGTTTCTATACGTGTGTGTGTAGGTGTGCATGTGTGCATGTGGTTGTACATATGCATGCTTTTGTGATCATATGTTCTTATATTTGTATGTATGTCGATGATTACATGTGCATATGCATTTAAGCATGTGTGCATAAATGCATGGATGTGTGCATGCATGAATATGAGTGCATGCCATATGTGCATGTACATGTGTGTGTGTGTGTTAAGTGTTTGTGTGTGTGTGCATATGAGTTCATGTGTGCATTTATGTGGGTACATTTGTGCATGAGTGCATGTGTGTATGTGTATGTTCAAGTATGCATATGTGTCAGTTCTTGTGTGAGCATGTGCATACAAATGTTTGCAACTATGTGTATGTATGTGCATGTGTATTTATATATATGTGTGTGAGTGTACATGTGTGTACACTAGTTGTGCATATCTGTATGAATTCTTAAAGGTATTGTGCATGCATGCATATGTGTTGGCATGCCAATATGTGCATGTGTGTGTATGCTTCTATGCATTTAAGACTATGTGTGTGTTGGAGTGGTTGTGTGTTTATTAGTGTGTGTGTGTGTGTATGTGTATGTGGGTGTAGTTGTGTTTTTGTCGAAGTGTGCATGTGTGTGTCTATGCAATTATGTTTGTATGTGTAGGGCATGTGTGTGTGTGTGGGTGCACATGTGCACATGTAAATGTGTGTGTATGAGTGTGAATGTATGTGCGTGTGCGCAAGTGTGTTCTGTAAGCATAGGTGGATGCATGTGTGTGTATGAGCACATGTATATTTGTATGCATATGTGTGTTTGCTTGTGTGTGCCTTTGTATGAGTCATGCATGCATGTGTTATTCCTATGTCTATCTCTATGTGTGCATGCATGTGTATGAGTGGGTATAAGTATGTATGCAAGAGCACATGTGTGTGCTTGTGTGTGTTTTCATGTGTGCATATGTGTGCACAAATTTATGTTTGGCTATTTTGTGTGCATGAGTGTACATGTTTGTCTATAGGTGTGTCAACTTGTACCTATATATGTGTGTGTGTACATGTACTTGTGGGGGTTGGTGGTTTTTATGTATGTATATGCATGCATAAGAAGATATGTTTGTTTGTGTGTGTGTGTGTACGTGCATGCATACATCCATATCCTTGTGTCCATGTGTTTGTGTGCTTGCATATGTTTGTGTGAATGTGTGGGTGCATGGGTGTGTGTGTTCGTGCTTGTTGGTATGTTGGTTTACTTATTTGTATGAGCATGTGTCTCCATGTATGTGTGTGTTTGTTACATCTACATGTGTATGTAGATGTGTGCATGCATGAGTGAGAGTGTTAACATGTGTGTGGGCATGTGCTTATGTATGCATGTGTGAGTGTGTACATGCACATATATATGAATTTGTGTGTTTGTAGATCCATGCATGTGTATGCATGTGTCTATTTGTGCATGCATGAATTTTATTGTGTGTGTATGTTCATATGTGTATGTATGGGTGTTTTTTTATTATTGTAAGTGTGTATATCTGTGCGTATGTGTTAGATAACTATACAAGAACTTGTTCGTGTGCACCTATGTCTTTGTTTGTGTATGTGTATGCCTATGTGCTTACCTGTGCATGCGTGTGCACATATCTGTGTGTGTGCATATATTTGTGCTTGTGTATAAGTTTTGTATGTTTAGAGGTTGTGGGCATGTGTGTACATGCATGTATTCATGTGTGTTTGTGTGCATATGTGTATATCTACTTGCATATGTGTGTGTGCACATTTGAGCATGTGATTGTATTCATGTGTGTATATGTGCGTGCATGTGTGCATGTTTGTGGGCTTGTGCATGTGTGTGTGCATGTATGTGTAGACATGTGTGTGTATATATGTGTGTGTGCACATCTATGTGCATGCATGTTTCTTTGTGTGTGTACGCTTTCATGTGAGTGTGTGTGTGTGTTTGTGCATTCATATGTGTGCACATTCACTTGCACAAATACATGTGTGTGCATTTATGCATGTCTCTTTTTGTGTGCAAATAAGTGTGTACATGTATGTGTGAGTGCTTCTATGTTTATGAGTATATGTGGTGCTTGTGTGACTGTGTATATGCTTGTTTGCTGGTTTGTGTGTGTACATGCAAGTGTCTTGTGCATATGTGTGCTTACATAAGTGTGTGTGTGTGTGTGCATCCTTGTGCATTCATGTGTGTGGGTGGTTGCGTATGCTCGTCTGTGTGCACGTTTATACATGTTTATGTGCATGTAAGTGCCTATTGATGTAATTTGTACTAAGCTAATGCATAAGAGATGAGTAAATTATGTTTTTAACCTTTTTACTAGTTTGAAAACCTTTTCTTAAATTGAAATTTTGTAATTATAAAATTGTTGATTTATTATTATTTAAATAAAAATATAAAAAGAAAAAAATATGATTTTAAAATACGTTCAATAAAATATTTTATGCTTGATAAAAATAATTTTTAAAATTATTTATATATTTATATATATTTAATTAAATGATATTAAATAAAATAAATATCATAAATTACATAATAAAAAAGAAAATAAAACTACAAAGGATTTTTAAGTGGTTCACTTTAACTCGTGCCTACTTCCAAACCTAGTCTACTTGACCAAGATTCCAATAACAAAACCATTTTCTTTCACCATAGCATCTAAACTTAATCTTTACAAACCACACCTTTGTGCTACAGCATATAGGGGTTCATTATCATAATTTTAATTGTAAAAGTTTACAATATTAATGCACAATAAAAAGGTAATAATTAATCACAACATTCTATTATTCATAGGTAAAAATATATATATAGCATAAGTCTATAGATAATGATGTTGAAATATGAATTTACTTATGAAAAAGTTTGTAACAACCTAAATGACCTAATTTTGAAATATTAAATCAAAAGATTATCAATATGTACTAGCATTATTAAGAAAAATAAAATCAACAAAGATTTTTTCGTTATTATGATCTTTTCTAGAAGACTAAAAGGAAATAAGAAAATGAAAAACCAATTGAAAAATAAGACATGATTAAGATGTGCAATCAAAGAAAAATATGATGCAAGAAAGGGGTAAAATGAGTTGCAAACACAACTCCAGCAAAGGTGTCAAAATCAGATTGCAATTCTTGGTTTTGCATAGTCTCTTCTCAAAATATTAATGTAGCAAGGTAAAATCAACTTTATCCAACTCCTAAGGCTTGTCTATGTATATTGACATATTATAAATTAAAATATAATTTTTAAATAGCTAGAAAGGTCCTCAATGTAGCCATTAACATTTCTACTATCAAAACAACTACAAATACTTTTTTGGAATGTTGATTATGAAATAGAATAGTGATGACCATCCAATATGGGAAAAAAAAACAACTACTTAATCAAAATGCAAAATAAAGGGTCCAAATCTAATCCAAAATGGATTTGATCTAGTTGATATATTCAACATTTTGGAAGCACGATGATGATATGTAAGAGCACTTTTCATAATGGTAGAGACAATCAAATCCATTCAATTCAGCTTTACGAATGGACAACTAGATGAAATGCACAATTCATAAATGTAGAGAAGATCTCAACCATTTGATTAGATTTTATGTATCGATGGTGTGATGAAAATTACTATTCAAAATGACAAAACTGATCTCAACCATTTGATTAGGCTTATCCTATAATGGGTTAAATGTAATCTACTAATCACAAAAGTGGGCACAATCTTGACCATTTGAGGGCAAAAATGCATGATCAGATGACACTGAGTCACTCTAGCTTTGGCTACAATAAGCACTGAAATGTTAGTCTCATATTCTCTAATTGCTATGGATTTTTCACGTTATAAGGATTCCTCACCTCTTATAAAATGAGCCAATACATGGGATAAATAATCACATTAGTAAACGATTTAGAGATGAACTCTTCATTGTTAGCTACTCCACCAAAAGTTTACTCAATGACCCCTTGA
Source organism: Vanilla planifolia (assembly GCA_023846275.1). Classification (NCBI taxonomy): domain Eukaryota; kingdom Viridiplantae; phylum Streptophyta; class Magnoliopsida; order Asparagales; family Orchidaceae; genus Vanilla; species Vanilla planifolia. Next base: position 43,611 of record JAIUJO010000561.1, on the reverse strand, counting down.
TATGCCACTTAAGCGACACCCATAGCCACAAAAACTATTTAATATTTCTTGACTTGTGGATTATTCAATGATATATTTAGTTAAAATTCTCAAATTGATTGATCCTCTAGGAGCTTAAGATACATGAACTAAAAGGTACTCCAAAAAAAAATTAGAGAAACTAACACAATAATTTTGTTGCATCAAATAAGTGGTGTCATGACCAAGGGTATAACAATCTCTTCCTATTAATGATAATAAAACCATTAAGAAAATAATGAAATGAAAAGATAAAAATCATGCAAGCATACACATGCTTCTCTATAATATATAAAGTACATATAATTATGTGATAAACTTGGGATGTAAAGAATATGTTTCATTTCTCACAAATCTCTCCCTTTTTGTTTGCATTAAAAGATAAAAAAAAGTAAAGGATGTAAATAAGGGATGCACACAATAATAATATTTGTGCATAATTTGTATTTCAAAAAGTAAGGGTACAAGCTATAATATATGTTTGTTGGAAAAGATCTTATCAAAAAAATGATTTATCAATTTTTAAGCATAAAAATATAATCATTAAACTTTATATGGAAAACTATTAGCAATCTTGTACAATTATAATAATACTAATTAACTTGTCATATATTTTATCCATGTTTAGTTTAATAATATTGATCATTTTAAATTATGTTACTCTATTTATATATGTTTTAATAATTCTTATGAGGCCTTAACCTAAAAAAAACCATGAGATAAAATATGCTTACAAGTACCATCAGGTCACCTTTGTATTCGATAAGTCAAGTATTGAATATTTAACATTTTATTCTAATGGGTTTGTTTAGTGTGAATCAAGTATAATTTTTAATGAACAAGCCATGCACCATTGAAGATGGTGAATCAATGGTCTTCGAAGAACCTTGGAGTATTTAGCAAGTTTGAAGGATTGAAGACATATGCACCAAAGCGTTAAGTTTTCTTTATATGAAATAGAATATTAGCTTATTGATTTTAAGACACTCTAATTTTGTATCAATTTCAAATCACTTCGAGCATCAAATTGTTCAATCATCTTCTTTATTTAGCAAATGAATAAGATTCTTTTCTTAATCTCATTACCCATTTCTTAATTAAATTCTGTCCTTGTCAAATTCCAAGTTAGTTTACTTACTAAGCATTGATTAAACTAATATATATATATATATATATATATATATATATATATATATATATATATATATATATATTTCTACCACAACCCAACTTGTGCCCAAGTGTAAAGCTTCTTGGGTTAGGCATGCCCAAGTAGTCACTCGCAAGCTTTGGGTCAGGAAATAGACGAAACCAAATCTAGTAGAGCCCATTCTAGCTAATGATGAATTGTTGAATAGAATGGGGTAAGAAATTGGGTGAAGTCAGGTAGCACTCGAACTAAGTAATGTATTAGTTGACTCGCATTAACCTTTATGTTATGAGTACGCCGAGGGGATGAATTCTCGACCGCACAAAGGGAGAACTAGCCCAAATTAAGCTTTGAATACTACTCTTACGAAAAAAAATTATGAAATCCAAATGCTTATCTTTCTTTGTAATGTGGGACGAAATCCCTTGTGCCTATCTGCATCCAAAATTGGGAGCACCAGCACCATCTAATCATATATTTTCATGATTGCATACTAGAGCTCTCCTCTACTTCATTTAACATTAGATCTCATGATTTGTATGACCTTCATTCAGGTCCAATGAGCCAAGTCCATCCTACCTAATGGTTAATTATTTAGTCATTGCATTAGCCATTTTAAAAAAAATATATTTTAACATATTTATAAAAACTTTTAAAGTTATTTGGCAATAATTTTTCCAATAGCTTTCTACACATTCTAACACCTACAATCAAAATTTTTTTATAAATACCTAACCATTGTAGATAGAATAACTAATGAACTTAAATGAAACTTTGAGATCTCAACAAAGCACTTCTTAACATTCTATTGGCATAAATTCTATCAGTAGTAACTACAGCTCCTTCTCAAATCTTCAAGATTTTCCAACAAATCCTTGTAGGTCTAAACTTTTAAATTCTCATTTCTTTTCTCATATTTTAGCTCATTGTAGCTTTTTCCATTAATCTACAAGTATAAGAAGATATATAAATTTATTGAATTTTTTTCAACTTGTATTTTTCTTTTCTATTTAGTTTGGTGGCTTGACATTTGTAAAAACTCAAGTTTGATTTAATCTCATAAAAAAATTAAGTTAAGATTGAACTCATAAAAGCTTAGGTTATGGTTGAACTAGTAAACATTAGTAGGTTAGAGAAGAACTATAAGAAAAAACCTCTAATTGTAACCTTTTATTAGTGGTGATTTTTCTTGATCTCAATTGGCGGGTCTGTAGGTTCTAACTTGAACTGAATCATCTAAAAATCCTTGTATCTCAATTTAATTTTTATTTTCATTTTTTATTATTTTTAATATATATATATATATATATATATATATATTCAATATTGTTTATAAATATAAAATTAGTTTTGCGAACTAAATACTTTTAAAAGTTAAAAAAAATTATTTCTAAGTATGTAATTAACCCCCTCTTATGAGATTCATACAGTAGTTTTCATTTCAATTAGTATTAGTCCAAGTTTCCTATAAAAAGTGTGTAAAATCACTTGGATGATCCATCTTGTCCTTTTAAATTATTTTGTTTAGTTTTTTTAATTATCATTTTCATTTAATACTAATTTAAATCTCTCTTTTATCATTTTTGCATGCTCTCCAAAATACTTGTTTATTAATTACTTCTTAATTTTTAATATCTTCATTCATTATTAATATTGTTGTGACACCTGATGAAGGATCTTCTTAAGTTTACCCACCATTATTCATCGGTGAATTTTATCTATATTAGAAAAATTGATTAAAAATTTTTGTTCTTTCAATTGATTTGGAACACTAGAAAGTACTTACTAGATCATATGATTTACATAGAGGTATGAATAAAGGGCAAGAAGAAAAAGAAGAAAAAATATAGGAAGAGAAAGAAGAAGAGGAAGAAAAAGAAGAGGTAGAGGAAGTAGAAGAAGAAGAAGCGTAAGTATAAGAAGAAGAAGAAGAAGAATAAAAAGAAGAAAAAGAAGAAGATGAAGAAGAAGAAGAGGAAGAAGAAGTACAAGAAGAAGAAAAATAAGAAGAGAAGAAGAAGGAGAAGAAAAAGAACAAAAAGAACAAGGACAAGAAGGTGAAGAAAAAGAAGAAGAAGAAGCAGAAAGAGGAAGTAGTAGAAGAAGAAGAAGAAGAAGACAAAAAAGAAGAAGAAGAATGAGAAGAAGTAGGAGAAGGAGAAGAAGAAGAAGAAGTAGAAGAAGAAAGAAGAAGAAGAAAAAGTAGAAGAAAAAGAAGAAGAAGAAGAAGAAGAAGAAGAAGAAGAAGAAGAAAAGATGAAGAAGAAGAAGAAGAAGAAGATGAAGAAGAAGTTGAAGAAGAAGAAGAAGTAGAGGAAGAAGATCAAGACAAAGTAAGAAGGAGAAGAAGAAGAAGATGAAGATTATGAAAAAGAAGAAGTGGAAGAAGGAAAAGAAGTAGAAAAAGAAGAAGAAGGACTAGACGAAGAAGAAGAAGAAGAGG